>JAJOOH010011781.1:0-48009 GCA_029582605.1 Solanum gracilifrons | reverse complement strand
TGGCGATAGGGATAAAATTATATTTGAAATTTAGTAAATAAGAAACTTTAAAAGTTTAATTTTTTTTTATTGGGGAAGGTTGGATGCGGGGGGGTATAGGTAGTGTAAGAAAAAAAAAATTAAAGGATGATGTATAGTTTTGAAAAATGTTTTCCTTAATTTTTGAAGGGAAGTCATTTTCCTTAAATTTGAGGAAAATGAATTGATTTGGAAATTATTTTCCAAACATTTAATCTAACCAAACATGGGAAAATTAGATTCCTCCATACCAAACACGCCCTAAGTCTATTCGAGATAGGAGATTGACACAATTTTTGATTGGTTTGAAAAATGTCTATGCTTCTAGAAAGAGTAAAATAATGATGCTCTCACCTTTACCCTCTTTGAATCATGCTTACTCACTCCTAATGTAAGATGAAAAGCAAAGAGAGGTGTATACAAGAACACACTAACCAGGAAACTCCACTTCTTTCTAGGCCACAGATTAGAACACTCTTCGTCAACGATCTAGTTATTATCAGTCCAAGACAAAAAAAAAACCATTGTGATCGGTTCTTACTATAAGAAACCTGGGCATTATATGGATAAATGCAATCAAATAGTAGATTTTCCAAGTGATTACAAGTTTACTAACACAAATAGGTTTCAGGGAAGTGTGAATAGAAATGTTGCTTATATAGAAGGAATACAAGGAAAAAGTGGAGAACATTTTCATAGAGACGGTCAGGGAAAACATTTCACCCAGTATCTATATTCACAACTAATTCATATGCTTGATAATGTGAGGGTGAATAAATCAGAAGGTTCAACTGGCGATTCTTTAGCCAATGCAATGACTTGTGCTGGTAAGGTTTTCAATATAGCACCTTGTAGAGTTATTCATTTCAATCAAAGAACATGGATATTGGATTCAGGTGCTACACAAAATATGTTTTTTTATTCAGGTGTTGCTCAACATATCTGCTTTGATTCAAAAGATCTTAAATCTTAACACTCTTTAGCGTCTGATATTTGTTGATCTTCCTAATTCTCATAGAGTAAAGGTTACTCAAGTTGGAAGTGTCCCTTTATATACTGAATTCATTTTGAAAGATGTGCTATTTGATCCATGTTTCAAAATATAACTTTATTTTAGTCTACCAGTTGTATAAATAGTTAAGTTTCTTACTTACTTTTTCCTCTTTTGGTTATTTCTTTTTGGATCCTTCAATGAATAGGCCTCTTTCATTTGGTGAAGCATCAGAAGGGCTATATCTCTTAGAGTTAAGTTTCTAGTACCTTAAATGTTTTGTTAGCACATCAGTTAATTTGTAGAATCAAGAAAAATGTAGATGTCTTTCTATTTCAACCATTTTATTCAATTCCTCTAAAAGAAGTTTTTAGATCTGACGTAATGTTGTGGAACCTTTTATTGGGGGATATGCCATATCAATCAATGAAGAATATTTGTTCAGTTCTTGTTTCTCCTCTTCATTTTAATTCTGATTGCAATAATTGTCCCTTAGATAGACAATCCAAGTAACCTTTTCAATCTAGTAATATCATTTCTAAGATCTTTGAAATATTTAATATTGACACTTGGGGACATACAAACCACTTTCACATGATATATAAAAAATTTTTACTATAGTGGATGACTATTGTAGAGAAAGTTGGAGTTATATTCTTAAAACAAAATATAATGCCTTTATTGTCTTAAAGTATTTTCTTGTGATGGTTGAAAGGCAACTCAATGTCAAAATTATGATAATTAGATCAAACAATGTCAGTTGAATTTTTTTCTTCACAAGGAATTGTTCATCAAACCACCACTTGTGTTTATGCTCCACAACAAAATGGGGTTGTGGAGAGAAAACATAACCATCTTCTCGAGATATCAAGGGAACTACTTAATCAATTCGAATTTACTATATTATATTGGAGAGGGTTTGTCCTAACTACTACATACCTGGTAAATAGATACCCCTCTTAAGTCCTTTAAAGCACAACTCCCTATGAGGTTTTATTTTGAAGACCTCAAAATTACTCCTATCTTTGGAACTTTGGTTGTATATGTTATGTGACAACTATTTCACACAATAAGCATTAGTTTTAGCCTAGAACCATTCCATATGTTTGCATAAGTTATCCCTATGGGGAAAAAAGGATATAGATGGCTTGTTTTGGATACTAGAAAGATAACAGTTTCCTGAAATATTTTCATGAAAATATTAACCCTTTACCCACCATCTCAGAAATTCTGAACTCATAAATTTAACATTGATCATTCTAACTCACAAACTGTGTTTCTGCCAAACACTAATTTCAGAGGTGTTACATATGCATATATTCTTGAAACAACAATAATCTAAAAATACATAATCATACTAATAAATATTGAGTAGCGCATAGATCATGGTAACTAAAATGGCAAAGGATAATATATCTCCTTGAACTCTCACAGATAAGTCATACTAATCCTTTGTTATAGTTTTTAAACATATTTGCCCTTTCCAGCAAACTTGATGGTCATATTTTCCCTTCTACTTTCAAAAAGGATAATAAGTATCCCTACAATGTTACCTCTTCATGTCATTAGTATATTTTCCCCTATACTCTTAAAAAGGTACGAATTTGTCCATATACTAAGGTCATATTTACCATTGTACTCTACAAAGGGGTCTTATTTACCCTACAACATTAAATCCACATTTTTGTTATAATATTGAACGTCATTTTTGGAAATTTTCAGAAAATTACAATTTTATCCCTTCTAATAGTTGTCTAGAGTCATGCTTGATCAGTTGTCCAAGTTGGTCTTAAAATATGGTTGAAAACTTGTTGTTTTTGGAAGATTTGAGTTTTGGAAAGTTCAAAGTTGTTAAACATGGTGTTTGACAAAAACCGATGTTTTGAGTCTCAATATAAAATTTCGCTAGTTCCATCAGCTCCAGAATGTGGAATTTTGTCCAGGAATGTTGTCATTTTTTGTTTTGGGGTTGTTTCATTGATTCGAGCCTTTGAGTTTGAAGTTTTAACTTATTTTGGACCATGAGTTGAATTAGGTTAATAGTCGGAGTTTAGACACTCAAAATTTTTAATTAAATTAAGTGATTTTTAATTGGTTTTCACCGGTGACTTCCAAATTCTCTAGGTAACATGATTTTATATGAATTTCCTGATTTAACCTTTGTTTTCTAAAATGGATTTTTGCATTAATTTTGGTCCATTTCCAAAACAATTGATATGAGTGTTGTTAGTTTCAAATTCTTATTGTGAATCCCAAGTTGATTAGATTTTGTTGTTTTGGAGGCCCACTGGAAAGGAAAAGCTCAAGTGTCGAGTGATTGATTGTTTGTTTGAGGCAAGTGGACTTCTTGACTTTTTGTTAAGCGTATAGAATCTTGTATTCCTTATTGTGTGGGCTAAGGAGTAATTAGAATTGTCGAAGGGCTTGACATTTAAGGTAACGTGTTCATTTTGAATGATTCAAAAGTTTATAAAGGGAAAATGAAAAGGAAGCTTGATTGCATATTGATGTGTGATGTGTTGTAAATTATAAAGACAGAGAAATAATGTAGAAGAAAGTATATTTCTTTGATGAGACTCTTGTAGTGTTTTTATACAACTGGAATAAACAAAATCAGCCTAAACTAACTCCTAGAATGCAAGAACAAATGACGACAACTAATACACCTAACACCTAAATAGATTGAATGAACCTAATCCTAATCAAATTGTGAGCAGTAAAACAATGTTACAACACTAGTAAAACACTGATGCTAATGCGTTATTATGCACCCCTCAAGTTAGGTGTGAAAAGAAAACGCGTAACTTGGGAAGAATTCTTTGGAAAGCTGGTTTGGACAATGGTTTGGTGAAAGGATCTGCAAGTTGGTTAGTAGAGTGTATGCCTCATTTGGACCAGTCCATTGCGGGCATGGTTACGAACGAAGTGAAGATCGACCTCAAGGTGCTTGATTTTGGCATGATGTACTGGATTCTCGGCAATGTATGCGACCCCAAGATTATCACAAAGTATCATTGGAGTAGCAGGGAATCACACATGAAGATCATTGATTAAGTGATTAACCCAATTCATTTCAGACAAGGTAGAATCAACTACACGATATTCAACCTCAGTAGAGGATCGAGAGACAGTTGGCTACTTACGAAAACTCCAGGAAATTGGTGTCATTCCTAGATAAATAATGTAACCCGAGATAGAGAGGCAATCATTGATGAAACCTGCCCAATCAGCACCAGCATAGGCACAGATAACAATTAATTTTTGTGGGGAAATATGAATACCATTAATGAGTCCGAGATTTGGAATCATTTAAAGCTTTGTTTATATAGATTTAGTGTTCTCAAATGCTTAATTTGTGCCATAACCTAATGAAAAATCCTTGATTTTCAGGTACCTGGATTGAGGAACAAAACAAGGACACTAACATGCAAAAAGGAACAAAACAAACTGAAAGAATGAAGAAAGGCAAGTCTGGTGATCACCAAGGTCAATTGGCGAATCGCCAAATATCTATCTGATCGCCTAAAGTTCCAGCGTGCCAAGCCCTGAAGGAAAGAACCAAGTCGGCAATGAAAATGAGAAGTCGACAGATCGCCGAGTGAGTCCACGAAGCCAAGATAGATCGCCCAAAGTTACAGACCTTGAGGATGTTGAATGCCAAGGGGAAAGGGCGATGGAAGAGACCAACGGGCGGCTCGCCGAGTGGTTCGGCGAGCCTGACTTTCTTCGCTGAATGGGCTTTCGTAGCACATTTTTGGCGACTATAAATAGGATTTTGAACATTTAGTTTAGTATCAAGTAATCTTTTGAGAAATAATCAATCTATCTTCTAGACATCTGAGAGAGTTTTCTCTAGAGTTTTCTTTAGCTTTGAAGGATTGAAGAAATTCACTTTTGAGAAATTGGAAGTGGGTCTTTGAGATTCATCAAATTGGAGCATCGTAAAGACGAAATTACTCTTACCAGTTGATGGATAATCAATTTGGTAACTGTTTTTACCTTTTTTATAATATCTACTCTTACCAGTTGATGGATAATCAATTTGGTAACTGTTTTTACCTTTTCCATATTATCTAACTGAAACCTCAAATTCTTGGGGTATGATCATGTGATTATGGGTTGATTTAGCTTATGGATATTGCTAATTGTTAGTTTAAATGCTATTTAAAAGTGATTTTAATCATTAATTATGGTTTAATTTAAGAGTTGTAGTTGCAAATGCAGTTCTATGTTTGTGTTCTTGGCTTGCGAGAGAGAGAGGTTTTAGAACTAAGGTTTTTAATTGATGGTTTATGGGTATTGGGTTGATCTGGGTTTAGCTCGAGAAAGTAAATCCTAAACCCAATCATACACATTTAGCTCGAAAGAGTGAATGGATTTAGGTGTGGGTTGCTCTTAATTTGCATGCTTGTTGATGTTAGAGAGAAATCACTTGATTCGGGGTAAATGTTTGAAAGAAAATTACCTCCCTTATAGTCCAGCCTACTCACTAATATCTAGCTATTTACTAACAGCTGAAATTACCCATGTCTATATTTGCGTATAATCGATCGCATCCCAAGAATCCGTCTCATTATTGTTAATTATTATTGTTTGTGACTGTTGTAGTTGCTAACTAAAACCAAAACCCCCTATCTGACATTTGTGTCACCCCTTTACTTGATTATGTTTTATTCGATAATTTCTATTCCTATGGCTGATTAGACCACATTTATACTTCCTAATTGAATCTGAAACACGTACCGCTCCCTGTTGGATTCGACCCCAACTCATTTAGTTGGGTTTTATACTAATTTACGATCGTTCAACACCTAGAATTGGATGAGGTGTGCTTGAAAAATTAAATCAACCATACTGGAGTTTTTCTTTAAGGTATCGTAGGATGCGCTTAACAACCTTCCAATGAGGCACAAAAGAAGAAGTATTAAACTGAGTAAGCTTGTTGACTGAGTATGTGATTTCAGGTTGGGTAAACGAAAGGTACTGAAGCTTACCAAGCACACTTCAGTATTCTTTGCCATCAATTTTAGGTGCTCCATCATCAACTAGTAGGGTCTCAGGCATGCTCATCGGTGACTGAATACCTTTGTAGTCTTGCATCTGAGTGTCATGTAAAATCTCCTGTATATACTTAGATTGAATGATGAAACAACCCATCAACATCCATGTGTACTTCAACACCCAAATAATAGTGTAATAAACCAAGGTACTTTAGATAAAAAAAAATTGAAAGAGAGGTAACAACATGGTGAACGAGTGTTTCATCACTGCCTGTTATTATGAGGTCATCCACACAGATTAGAGTATAAATAGTGACCCTCATGTTGTGCATAACAAAGAGAGAATGATCACACTTAGACATCTTAAACCCCATTCAATTTAAGGAACTAGTTAGTGCACATACCAAACCTTAGGAGCTTACCGGAGTCCATAGAGTGCCTCTTTGAGATGGCAGACAAAGTTGGGATGATCCGTGTATTCATATCTAGGAGGTTGAGACATATACACATCTTCTTCAATCGTTCCTTGAATAAAATCATTATTGACATCTAGTTGATGCAGTGGCCAATTCAAATGTACAACAAGTGTAAGAACCGTTCGAATTGTGGTTGGTTTAACCACTGGATTGAAGGTTTTGTGAAAATCAATTCCAGGCCTTTGAGTGAACCATTTTGCCACTAAAAGGGCTTTGTACCTATCAATGGAGCCATCAACCTTAGTTTTAATTCGAAATAACCACTTACAAGGGATAATATTTCGGGCATGGTCTGGTGGAACCAAGTCCCAAGTCTGGTTCTTCATTAGTGCATCAAATTCATCCTTCATAGCGTCTCTCCAAAATTTTTGTGCTTGCTTGTGGGTTACATGGATAGATGGTGCAGGATGGTTCATTTGGGGAGTGCAGTCAACCGTATTTAGTTGCTTGAAGATGTTGCTTTGCGACCTCGTTACCACAATACGTTGTTCTATGGGTGGAATGTTAACAATAGGTTCATATGAGGGAGGTAAACTGAGAGATGGGGGTGCTGGGGCAGATGATGAGGGTGGTCGACACCGATAGACGTGAGTAATTAGTGGACGATGATTTTTAGAGATAAGACAAATAGAGGGGACATGGGGTTGGCTCTGGAAAACAAAATGAGGCTGAGGGTGACCAACCGGGGATTGTATATACCTATTAGAAGCAGAATGTAAGGAAGTAGTGGGGGTATTACCTGGTTCCCGAGTCTTGGAGTGATCTGCCTTCATGTAGCTCTCCTATGTGGCACAAATTGAGCATGCATCTTTGCGTGTATCGCTCACTAGTGGAATAGTAGGGGCCAACTGGGTGGTATTAGTATCAAGGGCAGAGTTTGGATAAGCGACAAAGTTAGACTCATTTGGAGAAGAAATGTTTTCCCACGTTAAAGAAGAAAATCTCTGATTCAAGTGAGAAAACATATTGTCTAATGAATAAACATTTTCACAAAATTTTACATCTCGAGAGAGAAAAAGTTTGGAACTGGTAGGATCAAAGCACAGATGGGAATGATGAGTTATGGAGAAACCTAGATACACACAAGGTTTGGAGTATGCTTCTAATTTATTTTGGGCATATGGTCGAAGCCACGGGTAGCACAAACAACAAAAAATACGAAGAGATGCGTAAGCTGGTTTGTCATTAAAAAGAACTTCAAATGGTGACCTATTATTAAGGGTGCTAGTGGGTAGACGGTTGATGAGATATGTGGCATGATGACAGGCAAACGACAAAAAATCGGATAGTAAGGCTGCTTGATGAAGTAGTGTTTTGGCTGTCTCAACTAGGTGACGATGGTGTCTTTCAGCCACGGCGACCCGTTGAGGCGTGTATGGTGGATAAACAAGGCGTTGTATGCCATTCGAATGAAGATAAGGGTCATGCTTTTTATATTCACCTCCACCATCATTGTAAAGGGTGAGTATTTTTGTATCAAAATGTTTTTCAAGCACACGATGTAAGTGGTGAAAAATTTGTCGAACTTCACTTTTGTTTTTTAGTGTGTATAACCAGATGTACTGTCCATAGTGATCAACAAAAATACAGTAATAACATTTTTTATCAATTGAAAGCACCGTGGAGGGTCCCCACAGATCACTGTAAAGTGTTTCTAATGGCGATTTGCTGGACATTTTGTTTAAAGAAAAAGGAAATTTATGGGCTTTATTGTAACAACACGAATTATAATAAGTGAATTTATCTTTCAAAGAATAAGAAATACTGAAATTATTGAGAATGCAAAATAAAACTCGAGAATGGGGTGACCCAATCTTCGATGCCACAAATGTAAGGAAGGGCTGGTAACATCAACATTGATGGTTGGGCAGATAGAAATGGCCATTCATAGAGTCCTGCTTTATTCGGGCTGCACAGAAGAGGAGTTCCCGTAGTTGGATCCTTCACAAGAAAATTGAAAGGAAAAAACTCTAATGAGGTTAGGTTGTCTTGGCAAAATTGAGAAACTGAAAGAAGCTTACGGTTGATAGCAGGAGCACATAAAACAATAGAGAGTTTAAAGGCATTATTTAATGAAGGTAAATGAGTAGTGCCAGTTTGAGTAATAGGAATCACATTACCATTACCCATCGTCACGTCCTACATCCCTTTGAAGTCCTGAACATTGTGCAGGGAGTTGGCATCAGAGGTAATGTCGTGAGATGCACCCGAGTCGACAATCCAGAGGTCATGCGCCGGTGTAGGGGCAACAAATTAGCCTTTGCATCAAAGTGGATGTGGGATCGGTACCTACAAACATTTTTCGTATGCTTAAATTTGTCACAACTGACAGCGGCCTCGTGAGGGTTGTTGTGGGAAATTACGCGATTGAGAACTATTGTTCGAATCTTTGGGAGTGACGTTTTGAGTGGGCTATCTAGTTGGGGGACGCCAGTTATTGTTGTTTGGTGGGCGCCGAATATTGCGTGAGACTGATTGGGAATATGTGACACGTTGAGCAACTGCTGTGGTCACCTCATAGGTGGTCTTTTTTAGGTTCTCATGTTTGAGGAAAACTTCGTGATCAAGAAGTTTGTCAAAAAGTTCAGCATAGCTGATAGGAGAATCACGTGCCCATATTGCTGCTAAAATCTCACAGAACTCCAGACCGAGGCCACTCAATATTTTCACCACAAATTCTTCATTATTGACCGGTGAACCGGCTGTGGCGAGTTCATCATATAGATATCGAATCTCATGTAGATAGTCAACAATATATTTGTTATCCTTGCTGACTTAACTTAGATGGTGACGGAGACTGAAGATACGAGTTTGAGACTTGTTCACAAAAGAGGTGTGAAGGTGATCCCAGGCAGCTTTGGAGTTGTCAACGGAAGCGACAATGGATGTGATTGTGGCATCAATCGAGGCCTTAAGATCATTTTAAATCAGTTTATCTTGTTGAAACTTATATTTGTACTCGGGATTGGCAGTTTCAGTTGCGTTAGTGACGATTGTTTTTGGAGGAAACAACGTGGTGCCGTCAAGATTACCATAAAGGTCACTGCCATGAAGTAGCATGGCAATCTTGGCTGTCCAAACTGTGAAGTTGTGGCTGCCAGACAGTTTATTGGGAAGTTGAGAGGTTGGGTTAAACTGAATCAGGTATTTAATGACAGGGGAAGCATCAACATTCGCAACTAGTGTGGAGGGAGTTATTGACGAAAAGGAATTCAAATTACTCGTTAGAGTATTTATGGCTCAGATACCATTAAAAGACAGAAATAAAGTAGAAGAAAGTATATTTCTTTGATGAAACTCTTGTAGAGTTTTTATAGAGATGGAATAAACAAAATCAACCTAAACTAGCTCCTAGAATGCAGGAACATAACGACAACTAATACAACTAACGTTTGAATAAATTGAACAAACCTAATCCTAATCAAATTGTGCATAGTAAAACAATGTTACAACACTAGTAAAACACAAATGCTAATGAGTTATTATAAATGATTTGAATGGTCACACTGATTCATCATGGATGATGCTTCATGATTGTATTGTTATAGGTTTTGTATTGATATGAAAAATGATAATTTTCTCAACATTTGTTTAAACATGCCTATTTCCATTTGTTCTTAAACATAGTGATGAGATCTATTGTGATGATTAAGCTAAGGAGAAACAGTTCTAGCGATGCCGAGGGAAAATAGTTCTGGCAGAGACACGGACCTTGTGAGTCCCCCGTGCGTCCTAGCCTGATATTAAGTGGGTGCATATCGTTAGGACAAATATGCATCATTATATTTGACATATCATTTCTTTGCATTGCACATCATTACCATTTGTGAACTTCATGAGTGCTTGTTATGGAACATGTAGTTGATGAATATGAACTTATGTATTGGTCATCGGTATATGTTGAAGTTTTTTTATACGTGCTATGTGTTATATAAATGAGAAATGTTAGGTTGGGTTGATTTCTCTATGGGTTGTAGTCGTGGACGTTTTGGTTGAATGTTGGGAGTACCTGTATTTTGTATTGATTTACCTTGAGTTGGTCGTTTACATGCTGAGAACCATGTTATTTGGTACTAACTTCCTTGCTTCTACACGTATGTAGGTTACGAGCATGTATCATCGTGGTTCTCCTTCTTCTCTTCTACGTCTGAGGCTTATGCGGAGAGTTAGTGAGGTAGTTGTTTGTCATCTCGCCGGATACCTCTTACTCTTTCATTATGTTCTTGTTCTATTCTAGAAACAAAGATATTCAGACTTGTACTTCTTTGAATCTATTGTAATACTTAGAGGCTTGTACCTACTGCATTTTAGGGTTATAAATGAGTTATGTTATTTTATATGTGTTATTGTATTATTTTTGTCTTTGTATTCTATTTTATTTCCACATTTATCTCTTTAATTGGGTTTTAGGCTTACTTGTCTTGGTGGGATAAGACAAGTGATATCACTCCCTTTTTGGGTTGTGAAATTTTTCCACCTTAATTTTCTTATAAGAGTTATGGGACATGCGGATTTGATGTCGTAGGGGTTAATATGACCCTTTCTGAGAGTATAATGGAAATTATGACCCTACTTTAGTGTACAAGGACAAATATATTGATGACTTGATGATTAAATATCGTAGGGGTAGATATGACCTTTTTTAGAGTACATAGGAAAATATGACCCCTAACGGTCGATGAAAGGGCAAATATGTCGAAAAAGTATACCAAAGGGCAAATATGACTTATATGTGAGAGTAGAAGGGCAAATATGCCTTTTTTTAACCAAATATGTAGGCGAAACGCCATGAGAGACCCTTGTACTTGGTTTCATTTGTAAGTTGAACCCTTATACTTATGACTTTGCCAACAAAACCCTTCAACTCATAGAAATACAATATTTTAAAGTCCTTTCTCATCCTATGTGTGTGCGTGTAGTATATCCGCTTAAACATGGAATTCCACATCATTTTTATGTCAGTTTCAATGATACATAAGAAATTAAATATTAAAAAAATAAAATGCTACTTTTGCATATTCTGGAAATTTTGAACATCATTTCTCCATATTTGTTGTTGTTGTATTTCTCCATATTTGCTCCCAATTGAGCATCAAATCCATGTCAAATAGGTGATTTTTTTTATCTATTTGACTTGAATTTCACACTATATGTGTAACACCCGCACCTTCTATTTTTTTTAGTTTCGGGGACATCCTCGATTAATTACGAAGGAAGTATTATATCATTCCTATATTGTACATATAGCTCCAGCTGTTGCGGCCAAAACAAAAATAACAAAAGGAAAGTGGACATCAAGGATATATATCACTTTGAAGATAAACATAAAGCTTGGCCATCATTTTTGGGGAAAGTAGTGAAGCAGCTCACCATTTGTGTAGCTAAAACATGACAATTTAACTAGAGAAAAATTAAGAGTTGAGCGGTTGATTTGAATTTCACAAAGGTCGGTATATTCGTGTTCAATAACCACAAAAGTATAAACTACCATTAGCTCTATTTCAAGGAAGCTTAAGAATAGTCTTATATTGAGATTTTCAAGGATGCTCTTAAAGGTAATTTTGTTGACTCAATCTCTCTGTGTTGTCTGCAAATTAGTAAATTGAAAAGGATTTAGTAGAAAAATTAGGGATTTATTTTGGTATTGACTGAACCCTATAAGTGTTATGACAAAGATAATGGATAGTGACTAGAGTTAAAGAATAATATGGGTATTGTAGTATGTTCTTCAACAGGTGTTGATTGAAATTAAATATCGTGGTGAAGATTTTATTTGATGATGTTGGAGCATTATGCTAATTTTGAAATAACATAGAGTAATGGGAGCTTGATATTAAGGTAAGGTTTCTTATCCTATTCATCTATGAGCTTGTAGGAGCATTCGACATGTGTGTCGGTTAGAACTCATAAAATGGTTATTGAAAGTCGTGAGTTCACCTATTTTCTTGTTGTATAAAGAAGATTTTAGAGGTTGCTCGTGTGTTGAAAAGCACCGGGAGTGCTGGTAGCTGTTGGAAAAAAAGGGTCGTGCATTGTTGTTGCTTTACTTGGTCTAAGAGGGGAAGTACAGATAAACATTATTGGTTAAGGGGTTATATGAGCTTGTCGCTCATCTTGTAGGTGATATATCGTCTATGTTACCTGGGCTTATTGTTGGCCTATTGTAATACTCCCTCCGTTTCACAAAGAATGACCTCTTTTTCTTTTTAGTCAGTTTAAAAAAGAATGACCTTTTTCTTTTTTAAGTAACATTTTACTTTTTGCTTTCCACGTGGCATGTTTAAGACCACAAGATTAAGGGCAATTTTGTACATTTGACATAACTTTAATTTAAGACCACAAAATTCAAAAGTCTTCTTTATTTACTTAAACTCCGTGCCAAGTCAAACCAGGTCATTCTTTGTGAAACGGAGGGAGTAGTAATTTTACTCGCTGTCCTAGTAGATTTAATGCCTGAAGGGATGGGCTGGTTCGTATCAATCGTTCAAGGTATGTAAAGCTAAAACCTTCTTTATTGTTAAGGCAAACCATGAAGTCATGTGTTTCTTCTACAAGGGTTAACATATGTTATTTGGCATATGTAAGTAGATCCTTCTTTGGAATATGTCAAGTACATGCCGACATGCCTATCATAACCGCTACCTATAATCTTTTTACACTCGAACCAACTTGTCTCCACATTTTACACGTCTTTGTGATTATGTCATAATAGTTATCACTCCTTCTAGTCGAGTATCCATAGCATTTTGTATGACTTTGCTTTAACTTGGAATCTCTAAAATATCACATGATATATTTGTCAAGTGTCGTAAATAGGAATAATATGGCACAATATAGTTGCATTATTACTGATCACCTGGAGACAGTTATAAGTACATCAATTTATTAGATGGATATTTATGTTTTTTTTATTAAAATAAAAGTTACTTTCAAATGTATATTACTACATGACTGGAAAACAATATGATTTGCATGTCATATACCTTTAAAGGCATTGCTTGATAAAAGTTACCCTTAAAGATGGGAGGGTATTCATAGGTTTTACTTGAAAAATAGGCACGACGCTATTCTGTGCACAGGATTGAGACCAAACCATTTATAGTGAGCCCGGATATTGTGGCGTACCCGTCCTTGTGGCATTATTTGCATTTAATAGTCATCAGGAATGACATGCACTGGTTCCCTGACTTTAGAAAAGATATGGCATATATGGCATGTGGGCAAGATCCTCATAGCGAGCCCACGGAGGGCGTTCCTTGTGTCAGAACACGATTACACTTACGCGTATGGATTACACTTATGCGTATGGAATCATAGTTGAGTACATGAGCACATATTTGTGTATGATCATTTATTTAGAGATAGTCACAAGACATCACTTAGGGGAATTTCTGGGGCTTCATAATAATGAATAACTCATATGCCATTATATGATAAGATAATAAGTAAAATGCATAAAGTATAGTTTCTTATTTCGTATCTGTCACTTCTACGTTCATAAATTATAGTTTCAAACAAGAGTCTCCAATTTTCAGTAGTGTATGATTGCTCATTTTGTTATTTATTTAATTGAGCATCCTTATGTGTATACTCGTTACTCTGTCTTCTATACATACTAGTACATGTTGTGTATGTATTGATTTCCCAGTCCTCGGAACACTGTATTTTTATGAATGCGGGATCAGGTATACAGGCTAGCAAACTCTTGTAATAGGATCTTGTTGCATGTTCACCAAAATATCAGTAAGCTTCATTCTACTTGGAGCTAGTAGGTAACTAGGACGATTCAGATTTTCTCATAGTTATAGTTGGGTATCTTGGGGCCCTGTCCTAACCATTCAGTAATAATTAAAAAAAGAATTCCATAAGATGCTTCGTAGATATTGTACTGTTGTCACATGTGAGTATAGTTTCGTCTATCTGTCACATCAGTTTAGCTAGTTGGTCAATATCGTATATGCATAGTTCCTCAAGATTTATCTCACGTATAGATACTCATTTGCGTAGTACGTATCATTTGTATAGCAAATGTTCATACGATCAGAGGTGGATCCAGAATTTAAGTATATGGGTGTCAAGTAGACTTGTCGACTAAATCAACTTTACGTTTAATCTGAATTATTCGTCTTTCGATCTATTTGACAAATCAATCAATAAAATAGGAATAAACAACAATTATAAAAAAAAATTCAAAAAGTGTATGTAGGCTGTTTACGAAAAAATTAATGATAGTTGAGGGCCTCACATAGCATGAATTTCAAGAATAAATAGATATCATATAAAGCGAGAGAGTGTATATATGTAGGACTGTAGGAGTTTATGGATGATTTTCGATTTTGGGTTACATGAAAATAGTACCAAGACTTATGTAATTATTTGTCAGGATTACTGATGATCTTTCCATTATATTTTCTTGTTGGAGTATATTTGATGCATTTAAGTGTTTATGAAATTATCAAATTATTGAGAAGAGAAAAAAAGAAAATTGTACCCCTTTCGTTTTTTGTATTAGTTATTAACTTTTTTTTTGCCGTGTTCTTTAAGAGATTATAAATAAAAATGACAATTTACTATTTTACTTTAAAATCATTTTTTGCAAATTTTTACAAATTTTGTTTACACTTTCAAGAAAAATTAATTGTTAGGATAATGAAAATAAAAAAGAATTATTGTTTAATTTTGTTGATTGACAAATATTTTAGTAATGTAAATAATTATATATAGGATAGAGAAATAATATTAAATGTTAAAAGTAGGATGAATTAGGGTATATTTCAAAAATATAAAATTATTTAAAGATAAGGAAAGTAGCAAAATAATTTGGAACAATGGTTAAAACAAAAAAAGAAAAAGAAGGTTGAAAAGCTGATTATGAGAGGAGCCTTAAACTCATTTAAACGTTCCAGCAATTTTAAAAAAGAAAAAAATTAAAATATGTTAGGGGGATTCGATCCCACAACCTTAGGCTCAAATATACAGCCTTTTACCATCGACACCACAGAGCAATTTTGTACTGTGGGTGGCACGCTATATATACATAAAGTTTCTGTCGAAATTTGTGGGTGGTGTGACACCCCCATCGTACTGAATAGATCCACCCCTACGTACGATACTTGTCCGCCTCCTTAAAACTTTGGGCGTGACAATATGTTCACAAACACAAACCCAATAAATCTCCATTACAATTTTGAATTTTTTCATAAATTCACAAAAATCCATTTATTATTTTTGAAACTCTTCATGTTGATCAATGATTATTTTTATTTTTTCAATATCAACTATCCCCCACCCTTTAAATTAACTCATAAGAAATTCAAAAAGTATTCATGAAATTGAATTATTGGGGATGGAAATGTGGCAAAACAAAAAGGATTAGGGCTGGTGTTGGTTTGCAACAAAAGAAGAAAATTTTGCGAAAGTATTTGGGAATGGAGCAGTGATGCGGGGGCCGTGAACACCTAATTTTTTACCAAAACATCAAGATTTTACACCAATTTTAATACTTAAATATTATTATTTCAGTAGGGTTATATTTAAAATAAATGAAAATATAAATCTGAAAATTACAACAAATTATAGGCTCACTTTATGTTTAAAGTTAAATAGAGAAAGCTTGTAAATTTAATGTATTTGTTTTAATCCTTTAACTTTTAACTAGTCTAAAAATAATAATAATAATAATAATAATTGTATATCTTATGAAAAAGTAGAAAAAAAAAGATAAAAAGAAGAGTCCAAACAATTGTAAATTACCTTACCTTTATCCTAATTACCCCCAACTTCCTTAACTTATTTCCTAAAAATCCTCCTCCCATTTAGTTTATTTTTATTTTTATTCTATTTATTCTTTTTTTTGCCTCTTGCACGATCTTTTCTCATTTATTTTACACGTTTCTTTTTTTTTATTATTATTAAAAAAAAAATTCTTTTCTTTCTTTTCTCTTCGTTCTTTCTTTATTTTTTTATGTTTTATTATTACTTATTATTTGTTTTGTTAATATTATATTATTATTTTTTATTTCATTCCCTTATCTCAACCCTAATATTCTCAACTAAATTTCACACTAAACTCCCCCTCTTTCACGTTCCTTTAAGTAGGCACCAAACTCACAACTAAAATATTATAAAAACACGCTCAGTAGAGAGATTAAAAAGAGGATACACACAGACACAAACGAGAAAAAAAAAACTAGAGCAAAAGCAAAGAGAAGAAAAGTGAGTTTTTCTTTTGAGAATTAAGTCTACAGTTAAGAGGTTTTGTTCGGGGTTCCAAGTTTGTGGATCTTAAAGTTAGCCTTGCTACACTTTGGAAATCTGTAGATTTTTACGTTTTTCTTCACTGTTTAGTCAAAAACAATTTGAAGGTGCGTTCTTGCCTTAGCCTTATGTTATTTTATTTTGAATTGTTTTCATGTAAACTATATGTTTAATCCTTTTTGTAGAATCATGAAAATAAAAAAACATGTATCCCATGAATTAATCAATTTTTTCTTGAACAATGTTCCATGCTTTTGTTTTTAGCTTCATGTTATTTTTTCCGTAATTTAAGAAGACATAAGTGTGTTTTGTTTGTGGTAATTAGTTATTAATTTCATATATTTAATCGCATGCTCATTATTCAAATTGATTATTAATCGATGTGATTAGACGATAATAGTTTAATTTGATTGATTAGTGATTCAGAAAAGTTTTTGTGGAATATGTTTTAGTCTTTTTAATATATTAAAAATAATTTGTCTTTATAATAAAGAGTAAGATGATTATCACTTTAATTCGAATTGTTAAGGTATACAATTAAGAGGTATGACTATTATTTAGGGCTATATGGTAAAATATAAAACAAAAATGAGGAAGATTGATTAGCAAAGCAGTAAAGGAAAAAAATAAAATAAAATTTAAAAAGAAGAAGAAGAGAAACAGAATGTCCAAAAAGAATTAAAATATAAAAATAAAAGATAAAATAGAAAGAAACAGAAAAAACGTAAAAAGAAAAAAAAAATACGAAGAGACAGAATGAAAAAAAATAAAAAATAATTAAAATAATTAATATAACCAAAACGTTAAAAAGAAAAAGAAAAGTAAGGAAAAGACGTGCAAAGAAAAAAGAAAAAAGAAAAAAAAAATTAAAAATAAAAAGGAAAAATCTTCCTAAAAATAGTCCTAATCTATTTAGAATTTTTTGCTAAAACTAATTCCAAATCACATAAAAATTTATTTTTATTCTAGATCTAACTAAAAAATACAATCCTAAATTACTCAAACTCAAAAAATCTCAATGCTACACAAATTCTAATTCCTAGCAATTAGATACCTACGTATTTTCTATCCACAATAAAAAAAAATACAAATACATGAAAAAGAGGAGAAGAAACGAAATTACAGGACATTTCAAGATTTGTAAATATCTATCTCTTAACTTTACTTTATTATTATGTTTAAATAAATTTATGTGATATACATATTTTTAATTAATGAACATATATTAATAAAATAAAGTAGTCTTAAATAGGTTTAAAATAAATCAAAGAATGAAGGTAAATAACATTTTTATTAAGCTAATAATATAATATTCAAAAAATTAATTTAAGTCATATATATACTCAATAAAGCAACCGTGCTAGAACAACGGGACTTGAGGGGTGCCTAACACCTTTTCCTTGGTCAACAGAATCCTTACCTGAATTTCTAGTTCACAGACCAATAAAATTAAAGAGTCAAATTTCCTTTTGATTAGGGGTTTAAATAATAAGGTGACTTGGAACACCAATACTCAATTCCAAGTGACGACTTTGAATAATAAAATAATCCTTTTTCAAAATGTCAATTTTATTAGAAAAACTGTTTTTCTTTCAAAACATGCATTTAATTTTGATGGAAAATAAAGGGTGTGACAGATGGCGACTCCGCTGGGGATAACCAGAATTCGAGCTTGTAAATATTGACTTGTGTATAACTTTATTTATTTATTTCTTCATTTATGTTTTGGATATTGTATTTGCTGGCTGAATGTGCTAATTGTTTACTTTTTTACTATTTTAATATTATTTGAATTGCATTATAACTGTCTTCTCTCGCGCACCTCTCTGAGTCTTCTATAATACCATTATGGGGATTTTCGTCACATATGTTTAGAATGGGGAGCACCCATGCACAAAGCCAGAAAGCGCTGCTACCGGTACGTTGCTACTCCCTAACTCGAGTTGTCCGCTCGTTTTACAGACCTTTCTCCACAAGTTCAACCTTAGTAGAATTGAAACCTTCAGACATGTGTTACTAGGTTCCACTTTATCTGCATCATGTGCATTTAACTTAGCAAGACTCGGCATGGGGGCCGGGTCTGTCTAGGATAGGTACCTTTCTTGAGACCATCATGTACATTTTTGTGCTACTTGTTGTATCATGTGGAAGACTATAACAAATGTTGACCGGCTTTAGATAATTGACTAGAAAAAGAAATGTCTATTTTTACCCACTTTCAGCAAATGATTCGAGATAAACAATTTGAAAGTAATATATGTATATATATATATATATATAACCCTCAATTGTATTCTCGCTTTTATCAAAACATCAAATTTTTACAAAATAAAATAAAATAATAGTGCATGTACACATAAAAAAAAATTATTATATATATATGTATGTCTTCAAATTTGTTTCAAAGAGTGCATGCCCACCTTCTTTTTATTTCTTTTTCTTTCTCTTCTTCATGATTCACTTGTCAAAATTATCTCTTTATCCGGTCAATCTCTCCGAAAACATCCTAAGCTTCCCCTAAGGAAGGTCAACAAAAGTCGTTTTCGAAAGAATGACCACTTTAGGCATTCTGAGTAATTTTTCATATTTATTTTTGTCTTTTAACTACTCAGACAAATGATTTCGAATGATCAAAATTTCATAAGTGAAATTTGGTTTTAAATTGCGAGTTTCTTTTCCTAAGCAGGTAATAATGAGATCTATGAGATGTGATAAAAGACCAAGGGATGAAGCAGTCGAAATGGTCAATGATCCCCCAAAGTTCATGATCACGGATAAAACCCCACCACTACTCATGGTTTGGTGGAATGATATGCATGAGTTTAGGCGAGCTGAGATATTCAAACATCTTGGTTTCCTCACAGATATCATGAGATTTAGTCCTGACAGAGATTTGATCGAGGCTTTGATCCCGTTTTGGGATTCTACAAGCAATGTGTTTCTCTTTAGCGATTTTGAGTTGATGCCTACATTGGAGGAGTTGGGTGGTTTCACAGGGTTAGGCAAGGATCTCCGAAGCAAAACACTCATAGCCCCAAGGAGCGTCAGCGGGAACAAATTTTTAGAACAAATGCACATCATCCATCCACATAAGGAGTGTTTCGATAATGAGTTGGTTTCCTTGGAATTTCTATACTCAAGATATGGAAAGAAAGAAGGATTTTTAGACTACGGAAAGCAACTTAAAAATGGGCAACACCTCCCTACCTGGGAAAAGCATAGACAAGAAGCATTCATGGTGGCCTTTTGTGAACCATGGTTTTTCCAAGGAGAGATAAAAAAAATCAGTATTCGTCTGTCGGGAATAGTCGCTGTTATGATGAAGAAAAAGAAATCTACTATCTTGCCAATGATGTTGGCTGACATTTATCGTGCTTTGACTAAATGTAGGGAAGGGGAAGACTTTTTTGAAGGTTGTAACATTCTATTGCAAATGTGGTTTTTAGAGCACTTGTATCGCCATCGTTTTGTGACAGATTTCAAATCTGAATGGACGAATTATATTTTGAGCCACTCAGACAGGATGGAGGAATTAGTAGACAAATTGCCAAAAGGTGTCAAAGCGTGGAGACATTATTTTCTTAAATTAACTGCACCTGATATTACATGGAACTATCATTGGTTCCCTGCGAGTGAGGTAATTGTTATGTCTTCCTATCGTCCATTCTTTGTTCTGACAGGCCTTCGAGGATTCCAACCATACATACCCTTTGGGTACTACGCCAACTAGGACAAAGACAAATCTTACCTAGGGCCGAGTATACACAGAGTTTAGTATGGGAGGTGTCGTCTGAAGATTGAGATCGAGAATCAGAAGCTCAAAAGATTTGGGGTGGTAGTCGAACTTTAAGCTCAAAAGCTATGGTAGACGATCGTGTTGAAGGAGAAGTAGACCCCTCATACCTCCATTGTTTCTTTGATCAAGCCCCCCTCAAAGTAATACTCGAAGGATCAGCGCGAGAACTCAGAGATCGAGAAGAGGAAATTGAAGTCAGAATCAAGCAAGCTCGGCTCGAGGTGGAAAGAAATTACAAGTCTACTCTGGATATCCTCAGTAATGACCTAAAGAATGCTAGAGAAGAGTTGGCTCAACGTGATGCAATATTCAAATAGAGAGTTAGGTTGATTTAGAAAAAGGCTGAAAAGGAACATCAATCCACCATTCGAACCTTACATGAGGATTTGGGCATTGTCACAGGCGCTATGGAGCAACAAGAGGAGGAGTATAAAAAAGAAAAGACCCTCTTAATGCACACATAGGCTAGACTACAAAATCAGTTAAAAGCTTTGATGGGACGAGAAACAGACATAGCAAAGCGTTTCACATCGTATTAAGCAGAAGTCGCGATCGAGAGAAACCAATGGATGGGGGAGCATAAAGAACTTCATAATCAAATCGAAGAGCTTCAGGCACATGAAGAGGATTTGGCTCACACGGTTGGTACTACACAAGAATGGTTGCAGAATTGTCACGAGAATATGAAGGAGGCCAAATGACAAGTGCTTCAATTGACAGAGAGCTTGATTGATGTTTATGGTGGTTATCTACATCGGAGTGATGAGAGCCTGGGTCGACATGAGCGTGCACTGGCCCCACATCTGCCAAAAGCTTTGTTCAAGGTCTACTCTAGCCTAGGGGACAATTGATGATCAAGAAATATTGGAGAAGGATTTTTTATTATTTCTTTTATTTTCATTTTGTCGAAGTTTGTTTCAATCTTTAAGTACTTTGATATTTTGGTCATTTATTTTAAGAACATTTTGATGTGAATGATGTCTTCACGTTAAGTTAAGTAAATGTCGTGTTTTCTCTTTTAAATAACTCTCCTTCATGAACTACGTAATGATCTGATTCATGTTCAATATGATACGTAGGCAACTTTCAACAGGTTCGATCAAAATGTGTTCAAAATATTCAGATGAATAAAGTATGGGACTAAAAGACATAAGCAAGTCGTCCAAAGCCGGGATGAAACATAAAAGTCTTCCAAAACTCATTGTAGAAATAGGAATAATTTAGGTGCATAACATACAACTTGTGATTAATATTGCAAAGTGTTGAATCCTAACACATTTGTTTTTATATATAAGAGAGAAAGAGTTTAAAGGTGGTTGGTTTGTGAAGAGAGCTGGCATCTCATCAATATAACACAAGATCAAAAGGGAAAGCAAAAATGACACGCAAAGACGGAACAGAGTCGGGAAATGACGAAGTCCAAAATCAAATGGTTGCACAAGAATCAGTATCTGTAGAAGAGGTCAAAATGTTGAGACAACAGATGGCTGAAATGTATGAAGCTTGGATGAATGGGCAGGTTCCCCCATCTTCAATTCGGGAATACCTAAATGTGAATATGCCATTCCCCATTCAAGTCTCAACAAGAGGCCCGGTTTGTCCACCTGGATTTGGATCCTACGTTAACACATCTAATACTGCTGGAACTTTCTCGGTACACCCGTTGAATCCACCTATGATGAACAATCCACTCTTCATGCCAACCGTGAAAACTAATGCAATTTCTCAACCAACACTAGTAAAAAAATCTAATGATGATCCTATATCCAAAGATCAATACAGCCAAGTTCAAGCCCCTAAATTGACTTTCAAAATTCCTGACTCTTACCACCACACTCATCAATACAGTTCCCCTGTCGAGGTTGAAAAAACCACTAAGGAGGAGGAACATGAAGAAATTGCAAGAAAAATGAGGAGTTTGGAGAAAAACATAAGGAATATGCAAGGCCTGGGAGGACACAAAAGTGTCTCGTTCAAGGACTTATGCATGTTTCCAGATGTTCACTTGCCTATAGGGTTCAAAACTCCAAAGTTTGATAAGTATAATGGTCATGGCGACCCAGTGGCTCATTTAAAAAGATTTTGTAATTAACTAAGGGGAGCCGGAGGAAAAAAAGAACTTCTTAGGGCTTACTTTGGAGAAAGTCTAACGGCTATAGCCTCAGAATGGTTTATTGATCAAGATATTTCTCGATGGCATGTCTGGGATCACATGGCGCAAGATTTTGTCCAACAATTCCAATACAATATCGATATCGTTTCGGATCACAAATCCCTAGCTAATATGAAGAAAAAACCATCTGAAAGCTTTAGGGAATATGCCATAAGATGGAGGGAGCAGGCGGCTAGATTTCAACCGCCGATGAAAGACTATGAGTTGATTGATGTTTTTCTCCATGCTCAAGAACCTGACTACTTTCATTACCTTCTCGCTGCAATGGGAAAGCCTTTCGCCGAAGCAATTAAGATCGGAGAAATGGTAGAGAACGGCATAAAATCGGGTAAAATTGTAAGCCAGACAGCCATTAGAGCTACCACGTAAGCAATACAGAGCGAGTCAGGTAATTTTGTAAATCGAAAAAAGATGGAGGAAGGGTCCATGATGACGTCTGGATCGAGAGGTGTTCAAATGGGCATGAACCACCCTTATGTTCAAGTCCAACAAGAACAATCTAATTTTCCTCAACATTATTACCCATCCCTATATGCAGTTCTCAACACTCAAGGATATGTCCGACCTCTTCAGCACCAACAATGGCGGGCACCTGCCCCATATGGTTCTCGCTCCCAACAACAATTTTCAGGCACCCCATAATCCACGTCCCCGGACGGATTATACAAGAGAACAAGGTCGAAAAGAAAACTTTACCCCAATTGGAGAGTCATATACGAGTTTGTTGCGGAAATTAGTACAATTGAGATTGGTTGAACCTGTCAATCCCTATTTTGTCAATTCGAATGCAAGAGGCTTTGATCCAACTGTTATATGTGAGTATCACGCTAACACTCCAGGTCATAGCACAGAGAATTGTTGGACTCTAAAAAGATTTATTGAGAAGTTAATTGAGGATAAGGTAATTGAGATACGCAATGAGGAGGCGCCAAATGTCACCAATAACCCACTCCCTGCTCACAATAAGGAGCATGCTGTGGGGATGGTAGACATTTATGAAGATTGTGAGCAAACATGTAGAACGAAAATGGAAAGCAGGGATTCAAAAGAAGAGTCGAGTATGGTTTTAGAACCCATAAAAAGGCACCGATAATTGTGAATGGTGCTAGTTCAAATTTTGGAGACTCGAGAAAACTAATGTTGTATGTCCCTGGAGCTGTAAAAAGAAGAGAAGTACCGTTGAATGGACCAAAATTATACATTCCTCATAAGCTTCGAACATTTAATCAAAATCAAGAAAGTGTGATAGAGCCAGTTGTGATACAAATTGCAACACAACTTTCGATGATAAACACCAAGACCGTTCCATGGAACTACAACAAAGTCGTTGTTACCCACAAGGGAAAGGAGATTGTTGAAGAAACAAATGAAACAAGAGGATTAACTCATTCTGGGAGGTGTTATGCTCGAGAAGAATTAAGAAGAGACAAACAAGCCAAAGAAAATCAATTGTCGTTTAAAAAACCTGTTACTGTGGAGGAGGCTGAAGAGTTCCTTAAAAAGATGAAAGCTCAAGATTATTCTGTTATTCATCAGTTGAGGAAAACACCCGCTCAGATATTCTTGTAGTCATTACTCATACATTCTAAAGAGCATCGTGAAGTTTTGACCAGAATCTTGAATGAGGTACATATCTCAGAAAGTATCACGGTGGGTTACTTGGAAAAGATGGCCAACCGAATATTTGAGGTAAATATAATCACTTTCACTGATGATGAATTGCCTTTGGAAGGATCTGGACATAATAAGGCACTACATTTAACCGTGAAATGTGAAGAACACTATGTGAAGAGGGTCATGGTCGATGGAGGATCGAGTGTAGACATATGCCCTCTTTCTACTCTACAAAGGTTGAAAATCAACACAGATAGAATTCGTACTAACAATGTCTGTGTGCGTGCATTTGATGGCACAAAACGGGACACTCTTGGTGAAATATACTTAACTGTTACAATTGGACCAGTGGAGTTCAGAATCACTTTCCAAGTAATAGACATGGACACTTCTTACAATCTACTTTTTGGGTAGGCCATGGATCCACCTGGCTAGAGCTGTGCTGTCTACTCTGCACCAAGTGGTCAAGTTTGAGCATGATAAGCTGGAAATCATTGTCCATGGTGAAGATGATCTCCCAATCACCCGAGATCCTTCAATACCATGCATTGAGGCCAAAAGAGGCTGTGAATCCCTCAACTATCAGGCTTTTGAGATTATAACAGTCAATCAGTTTTCGGAAGGAAAGCCTATACCACAACCTCATCTATCATCTGCTTCAGTCATGGTGGTGTCCCATATGGTACAGAACGGCTATGAACCTGGAAAGGGACTAGAGCTGTCTTTGCAAGGAATTGTAGATTCCATCAATCCAATGGGTAATCAAGAGACATTCAGTTTGGGTTTCAATTCAACTAGATTTGATAGAAAATGGGCAAAAGATCGTAAAAGAATTGTTTGAAATTTGTTGAAGCCAATCCCTCATATTGCTCAATCTTTCGTTAAATTTCGAGGTGAACCGAGTCCAGACTTCCCTCTCCAGAATGATGTGGATGAAATGTGTCAAGGTATCAAGGTGTTTTATGATGTAAACATGACTCAGATGGGTGAAGGCACTAGTTATATGGATGTGCAGTTCGTCGACCAGAATTTCCAACTCAACAACTGGGAAGCCACTCCTCTCCCTACAAGGAAGGAGTCTTGGTAGTGCATTTTGCTGCTTTTAATTTATTTATTTGGATTATTCTCAGGGTTGTAATTCAAACCTTCTAGTTGTCTCACTTTGGTGTTAACCCTTCTATCATTTCCCATTTAACGCAATGAAGTTCTAGTTTCACAATCATATTCAATCATCTTCTCTGTTCTTACTCTTTCTAATTTATGTCCTCGTATTTTTCATTTCAGTTACGTTAGTGTCGACTTTAATAATATGACATGCATGCGGAGTTTACAGTTAGATCCTAAAAAGTTGTCTGATCTCAAAACAATGAATCCTAAGTTTGACGAATATGATGAAGATGAAGCTTACGAAGAAATAAAAAAAGGATTGGATCAATTTGAAAATAAGCCTAAACCTAATTTAAGTGAAACTGAGGCGGTTAATTTAGGAACTCCTGAAGAAGTGAGAGAAATAAAGATAAGTATTCATGTTGATCAGAACATTCGACACGACATACTTCAAGTTTTATTTGAATACAAAGATGTCTTCGCTTGGTCCTACGATGACATGCCGGGTTTAAGTGCTGATTTAGTAGTTCACAAACTTCCAATACATCTTGATTTTCCACTTGTCCAGCAAAAGCAGAGAAAGTTTAAGACAGACATACGCGATAACATTAAAGAGGAATCATGAAGCAACTGACTGCAAATGTGATCAGAGTTGCCCAATACACAACCTGGTTGGCTAATGTTGTGCTAGTGCCAAAGAAAGATGAAAAGATCAAAGTTTGTGTTGATTACAGAGATCTAAACAAAGCAAGTCCAAAGGACAATTTTCCATTACCCAACATTCACATCCAGGTTGATAATTGTGCCAAACACGAGATTCAATCTTTTGTGGACTGTTATGCCAGATATCACCAAATTCTCATAGATGAAAAAGATGCAGAAAAAACTACTTTCACCACCCCATGGGGTACATATTGTTATAGAGTCATGCCATTTGGTCTGAAGAATGCGGGAGCAACCTACATGAGAGCTATGACTACCATATTCCATGACATAATGCATAAAGAAGTTGAGATATATGTCGATGATGTCATCATTAAATCTAGAACGCAAGTCAATCATGTGCGTTATCTAAGAAAATTCTTCGAAAGATTGAGAAAGTACAACCTCAAGCTTAATCCAGCTAAATGTGCATTTGGAGTTCCATCTGGCAAACTTTTGGGTTTTATAGTTAGTCGAAGAGGCATTGAATTGGACCCCTCTAAGATAAAGTCCATTCAAGAATTGCCACCTCCAAAAACCAAAACTGAAGTCATGAGTTTTCTGGGTAGGTTAAACTATATCAGCAGGTTCATTGCTCAACTCACCGCCACATGTGAGCCAATATTCAAGTTGTTGAAAAAGGACGCTGCTATCAAATGGACAAGTGAGTGTCAGGAGGCTTTTGACAAAATTAAGGAATATCTAGCAAACCCTCCAGTACTGGTCCTACCAGAACCTAGTAGGCCATTATTTTTACATATTTAAGTGATGGATAATTCATTTGGTTGCGTTTTAGGACAACATGCCATTACGGGAAAAAAAGAACAAGCCATTTATTATTTGAGCAAAAAGTTCACAAGCTATGAGGCAAAGTGCACTCTGTTAGAAAATACTTGTTGCGCTTTTACTTGGGTTGCCCAAAAATTGAAACACTATCTTTTGTCCTACACGACCTATCTTATATCTCGAATGGATCCTTTGAAATATATTTTTCAAAAATCCATGCCAACAGGTAGGTTGACAAAATGGCAGATTTTGCTTACGGAATTTGATATTGTGTATGTCACTCGCACCGCCATGAAAGCACAAGTGTTGGCCGATCATTTGGCAGAGAATCCGGTTGATGACGAATACGAGCCCCTAAGGACATACTTCCCTAATGAAGAGATCAACTCTATTGAGGAAGAAATTCCTGATGATGGTCACGTGTGGAAATTATATTTTGATGGTGCTGTCAACAAAAAATGGAGTAGGAATTGGGGCAGTTCTTATCTTACCAAACGAATGTCATTATCCTGCCACATCACGACTTCGATTCTTTTCTACCAACAACACAATAGAATACGAAGCTTGCATCATGGGTTTGAATATGGCAATAAATTTGGATGTGCATTAGTTGGTGGTTTTGGGGGATTCCGATTTGCTCAATCGACAAGCTCGGGGTGAATGGGAGACTCGAGACATTAAACTCATGTTGTACAAACAATGTTTAGAAAACCTCATCAAAAGGTTCAAGTCCATTGAATTCAGATACATTCCTAGGTTTCACAATGAGTTAGCTGATGCTTTGTCCACCCTAGCCTCGATGCTTCCATACCCGGGTAATACCTATATTGACCCGTTGGAAATCCAAGTTAGGGATCAACATGGTTATTGCAATATAATTGAAGTAGAACTAGACGGTGAGCCCTGGTATCACGACATTAAATGGTTTCTAAAAGCTAAAGAATATCCAATATATGCTGATAGAGATAAAAAAAAGAACTATTAGGCGATTCGCCAATGGGTTCTTCTTGAGTGGCGATATCTTATATAAAAGGACTCCAGATTTGAATCTATTGCGATATGTGAATATTCAAGAAGCAGAAACAATTATGAATACGGTGCATTCAGGGGTTTGTGGCCCTCACATGAATGGTTATGTTCTAGCAAAAAAATTATCCTGGCAGGGTACTATTAGTTGACCATGGAGCGAGATTGCTTCCGATTTGTACGCAGGTGCCATCAGTGCCAGATTCATAGAGACTTGATTCACTCACCCCTTTTAGAGTTGCACCCTATGTCTGTTCCGTGGCCTTTTGTGGCTTGGGGAATGGACGTTATTGGGCCGATTGAGCCGAAAGCATCTAATGAACATCGGTTTATTTTAGTTGCCATCGACTACTTTACCAAATGGGTGGAAGCTGTCACATTCAAATCAGTCACCAAGAAAGCAGTGATGGACTTTGTTCATTCAAACATCATATGTCGTTTCGGCATACCAAAAATCATTATTACAGACAATGCAGCGAATCTCAACAGCCATTTGATGAAGGAAGTTCGTGAGCAATTTAAAATTGTTCATCGTCATTCAACCCCTTATCGACCCAAAGCAAATGGGGCTGTTGAAGCGGCAAATAAAAACATCAAGAAGATTCTTAGGAGAATGGTGCAAGGATCTAGACAGTGGCATGAAAAACTACCCTTTGCTCTCTTGGGATATCGCACGACTATTCATATGTCAGTCGGTGCAACTCCTTACTTATTGGTTTACGGAACTGAGGCTGTCAAACCTGTAGAAGTTGAAATCCCTTCTCTTCGAATCATTGTCGAAGCAAAAATTGAGGACACGGAATGGGTTAAATCAAGGTTAGAACAATTAGCAATGATAGACGAAAAACGGTTGACATCAATTTGCTTTGGTCAATTATATCAACAGAGGATGACTCGAGCTTATAACAAGAAGGTACGCCCAAGAAATTTTGAAGTCGGTCAACTTGTTGTGAAACGCATCCTTCCCCATCAAGACGAGGCCAAAGGAAAGTTTGCCCCAAATTGGCAAGGCCCTTATGTTATTAAACAAGTGCTATCAAAATGAGCTTTGCAGCTGGCAGATATGGAGGGAAAGGCGATCGACATAATTGTTAACGCAGATTCGATCAAAAGATACTACGTTTAACACTCTTTGTTATGGCACTCTCGTGATTGACATTCTCAAGATGAGAGGATAAAAATGTATCCTTCTTTATTTCAAACACCACTTGTCTGGTGCTAAAAAAAAGAAGTTTCATTGAACTACGTTCGACCTGATTCCTTAGAGGATACGTAGGCAGCCCTTCATTGGGGTTCGGTCTAATCACTGAATAAAACAATAATCATGTTCTTCAATTCTCCAAGGGCTGAGACATGACATTGTGACCTACAGTGTGTTACAACAAAAATAAAAATAAAAATAATAAAAAATGAGAGAGTCTTATGAGTGAAAACCCTCATGGGCACCATAAGACGATAGTAAGTTGAGAGAAAGAGATAAGAATGTCTTATTGGTGGAAAACCATGAAGGGCACCATTGATCAAATGATGACATTCCATCTTGGCATGAGCACACAATCAAGATAGAAGTCAGGCTATAGACTGAAAGGTACAACATTGTTTCATGAGATTCTGACAACTTAGGAGGAACAAATGTTCAGTCCAAATGCATGTCATGATTCATTAAAGTGGTCACGTACTTTCAGATAAGATTCTTTTCATTCATTTTAAACATTTACTTATTTCCTCCTTCTAAAGACATAACTTTTCTTTCACAACCCTTTCATTTGTGTCAATTGTACTTATGTTCGGTATTCTTTGAGTCTCATTCAGCATAAACTCGCGTCAAGTGAGAAAATCAAATTAAAGTAGCGAAATTGACTACGGTATTTCCAGTTGAATATTGGGGGCATGCACAACATTGACTATAGCTGTGAACCAATAAAAAAAAATATATCAAAAAATCGATATCGTGTGAAAATTGGTAAAGCAAGAAAGTTGCTTTGGAAAGGATCAACCCCACAATGTGCACAAAATGGAAATGGGTCAAAATGTTCATAAGAAGTGTTTCAAGGGAAAATAAGGACTGTCTCTAAAGCGTCTTCAAGCTATTAGCGCAATCATCAATATGATGATTCTTTCAACCAAGACAGATTCAAGGTCAAACTCCACAAGACATTCAGAGTCACAAACCAACCACCACTTAGAAAAACTTACAAAAATATTTTTTGTTTCAAAATAGGTACAAAGAAAAATTGTGCAAGTAATTCGCGAGAGTCAAACGCCACGACGGTAAGTTCTTGAATCCCTGTCTCTCCTACAATATGCACCACAATAATAATAATAACAATAAAAAAGATTATTTTTCTTAATAAAATCTAGGGCATTTTTATTTTATTTTTATTTTTTGTTTGTTCCTTTTATGTTTGGAAAATGTACAAAAAAAAAAAAAAACTTAAATATAATAATAATAATAATAATAATAATATAAGTAAAAAAAAATACATATATATATAATCCCTATTTTATTTTTTCATGTCTTCACAGGGCACAATAACCCCTGGTTGCATATAGGGCACAATAAACCTTATTTTATTTTTTTATGTCTTCACAGGGTACAATAACCCCTGGTTACATATAGGGCACAATAACCCCTATTTTATTTTTTCATATCTTCACAGGGTACAATAATCTCTGGTTGCATATAGGGCACAATAACCCCTATTTCATTTTACATGTCTTCGCAGGGCACAATAACCCCTGGTTGCATACAGGGCACAATAACCCCTATTTTATTTTTTATGTCTTCACAGGGCATAATAACCCCTGGTTGCATTTGGGGCACAATAACCCCTATTTTATTTTTCATGTTTTCACAGGGCACAATAACCCCTGGTTGCATATAGGGCACAATAACCCTATTTTTGTTTTCATGTCTTCACAAGGTACAATAACCCCTGGTTGCATATAGGGCACAATAACCCTATTTTATTTTTCATGTCTTCGCAGGGCACAATAACCCCTGGTTGCATTTGGGGCACAATAACCCCTATTTTATTTTTCATGTCTTCACAGGGAACAATAACCCCTGGTTGCATTTGTGGCATAATAACCCCTATTTTATTTTTCATGTCTTCATCGAGCACAATAACCCTGGTTGTATATAGGGCACAATAACCCTTATTTTATTTTATTTTATTTTCCATGTCTTCACGGGTCACCATAATCCTTATTTATTTTCATGTCTTCACAGGGCACAATAACCCCTGGTTGCATTTTGGGATATAAAAATAAAAATGTATTTATGATTAGTATAGACTTTTATAGCTTTCATCAATAACTCACAAATTTTTTCTAATGCACACTGGGGCAGAAAATTTTGTTTTGTTTTATGGCGTGCAGGTTTCTACGTAGTATACAAATTGGAAGTTCAAGAATAAAGACCTCGTTTTGATTAGAGAAACAATGAATGTTAGATGTCAATGACATTTAGAGTCGCTTTCAACCCATGTAATGGCTCAACATATCCTGAATCATCTTCTCAAGAATATCATGCGGAAGAGCGTCAATGGCTCAAGTCAAATCATAAGTTTCAGATCTTAAATTCAAATATCAAGTTCAAAGTTCGAAATCGGTGTACCTACCTAAAAAGGGTGAAGCAATAATCGAAGATTCAAAACGAAGACTCAGGACTGGTGGAGTAGATAAGATCTTGTATCTTTCCTTTCTCTCCTATTATATTCTTTCATTTTAATGTAATAGCTGGAGCTACGAACCGGAACCTTGACAGAACCTCACTTGACTACTTAACTTATTCTCCTGTCCCTTCCTATATATGAACTACACCTGATCATTAACTCAGGGTAGGTAGTTTGTCCAAAGTTAAGGCGCAGTCAAACCTATCCTCTTTTACTTATTTTCACATTTTTGGATAAATGTCTTAGTAAAAATTAGCCACATTGTTCACGTCTTTGCATAAAAACTCTTCATGTTTCCAAGCAAAGAGGGGCATACGGTGAACACCTAATTTTTGACCAAAACATCAAAATTTTACACCAATTTTAATACTTAAATATTATTATTTCGGTAGGATTATATTTAAAATAAATGAAAATATAAATCTGAAAATTACAACAAATTATAAGCTCACTTTATGTTTAAAGTTTAATAAAGAAAGCTTGTGAATTTAATGTATATTTTTTAATCCTTTAACTTTTAACTACTCTAAAAAAATAAAAATAAAAATAATAATTGTATCTTATGAAAAAGTAGGAAAAAAAAAGATAAAAAGAAGAGTCCAAACAATTATAAATTACCTTACCTTTATCCTAATTACCCCCAACTTCCTTAACTTATTTCCTAAAAATCCTTCTCCCATTTAGTTTATTTTTATTTTTATTCTATTTATTCTTTTTTTTGCCTCTTGCACGATCTTTTCTCATTTATTTTACACATTTTTTTTTATTATTATTAATTATCTTTTCTTTTCTTTCTTTTCTCTTCGTTCTTTCTTTATTTTTTTTGGTTTTATTATTATTTATTATTTGTTTTGTTAATATTATATTACTTTTTTTTATTTCATTCCCTTATCTCAACCCTAAAATTCTCAACTAGATTTCAAACTAAACTCCCCATTCTTTCACCTTCCTTTAAGTTAGCACCAGACTCGCACCTAAAATATTATAAAAACACGCTCAGTAAACAGATTAAAAAGAGGATACACACAGACACAGACGAGAAAAAAAAACTAGAGCAAAAGCAAAGAGAAGAAAAGTGAGTTTTTCTTTTGAGAATTAAATCTAGAGTTAAGAGGTTTTGTTCGGGGTTCCAAGTTTGTGGATCTTAAAGTTAGCCTTGCTAAACTTTGGAAATCTGTAGATTTTTACGTCTTTCTTCATTGTTTAGTCAAAAACAATTTGAAGGTGCGCTCTTGCCTTAGCCTTATGTTATTTTATTTTGAATTGTTTTCATGTAAACTATAAGTTTAATCCTTTTTGTAGAATCATGAAATAAAAACATGCATCCCATGAATTTCTCAATTTTTTCTTGAACAATGTTCCATGTTTTTGTTTTTAGCTTCATGTTATTTTTTCCGTAATTTAAGAAGACATAAGTGTGTTTTGTTTGTGATAATTAGATATTAATTTCATATATTTAATCGCATGCTCATTATTTAAATTGATTATTAATCGATGTGATTAGAAGATAATAGTTTAATTTGATTGATTAGTGATTCAGAAAAGTTTTTGTGGAATATGTTTTAGTCTTTTTAATATATTAAAAATAATTTGTCTTTATAATAAAGAGTAATATGATTATCTCTTTAATTCGAATTGTTAAGGTATACAATTAATAGGTATGACTATTATTTAGGGCTATATGGTAAAAAATAAAATAAAAATGAGGAAGGTTGATTAGCAAAGCAGTAAAGGAAAAAAAGTAAAATAAAATTTAAAAAAGAAGAAGAAGAGAAACAGAATGTCCAAAAAGAATTAAAATATAAAAATAAAAGATAAAGTAGAAAGAAACAGAAAACAACGTAAAACGAAAAAAAAATACAAAGAGACATAATTAAAAAAAATTTAAAAAAATAAAAATATTAATTAATAAAACCAAAACGTAAAAAAGAAAAAGAAAAGTAAGGAAAAGACGTGCAAAGAAAAAAGAAAAAAAAAAAAGAAAGGAAAAATCTTCCTAAAAACAGTCCTAATCTATTTAGAATTTGTTGCTAAAACTAATTCCAAATCACATAAAATTTTATGTTTATTCTAAATCTAACTAAAAAATACAATCCTAAAATACTCAAACTCAAAAAATCTCAATCCTACACAAATTCTAATTCCTAGCAATTAGATACCTACATATTTTCTATCCACAATAAAAAAAAAATACAAATACATGAAAAAAAGGAGAAGAAAATAAATTACAGGACATTTCAAGATTTGTAAATATCCATCTCTAACTTTATTTTATTATTTTGTTTAAATAAATTTATGTGATATACATATTTTTAATTAATGAACATATATTAATAAAATAAAGTACTCTTAAATAGGTTTAAAATAAATCAAAGAATGAAGGTAAATAGCATTTTTATTAAACTAATAATATATTATTCAAAAAATTAATTTAATTCATATATATAGTCAATAAAGCGACCGTGCTAGAACCACAGGACTTGAGGGGTGCCTAACACCTTTCCCTTGGTCAACATAATTTCTTACCCGAATTTCTAGTTCGCAGACCAATAAAAATAAAGAGTCAAATTTCCTTTTGATTAGGGGTTTAAATAATAAGGTGACTTGGAACACCAACACTCAATTCCAAATGGCGACTCGGAATAATAAAATAATCCCTTTTCAAAATGCTACTTTAATTGGAAAAACTCTTATTCTTTCAAAACATACATTTAATTTTGAGGGAAAATAAGGGGTGTGACAGGGGCGTTAAGAAGAAGAGGAGGATGAAAATGGTGGGTCTATCCAAAGAAGAAGGAAAGGAGTAGAATGGGAAGAAGATGTTTGGTTGGGGTGTGTGGGGGGGGGGGGGGAGGGGGTGTCAGGGCTAAAAACATTGAAGAAGATGACTTCTTCTTTTTTGTTTTGGGCATTTTTTATTTTTAAAATTTTAATGTTTGTTAATATAAAATATAGACTCACCCCCATTAAAACACATGGAATCATATATTATTTAAAGTTAGCAATATTAATTCCACATGTGTTTGTTCAATGGTTAGAGGTGTTTAAAATATCGTGTTTCAATAAGTTTAAGAGTTTAGTTGGTAAAGTCGTAAGTCTAAGGGTCCAACTTTCGAACGGAGTCAAATACAAGGATCTCCCAGGTTATTCTGTCAATATAATATGAAAGATACTTTATCAGAAAACATCTAAATCATGATGATGTGACAGTTATTGCATGCAATTGAAATAACATAATTCAATATCATGAAAATACTTGTATGCCATGGATTCATGAAAATACAATTGAAAATATGACATTATAGTTACAATCATGCAACTGAAGACTAATCATGAAGAACTTGAATTCATCAAGAATCCATCAAGATCCTAGAAACCCTAGATTTGTACAAATCATAAAGTTGAGGATGTAACATCCCGTATGCTAGAACTACCAAAATGCAAATTTCAAAAGTTGCAGGTGGCACCGACGGGCATCACCCACAAACTGTAGGGTGACCCCAACATTTCTAGTTAGTTAGAGGCTTTATTTGACATAGTTAGATTCAGTTTTAGCTTCGGAGTTTGATATATCCATTGTCATTAAACTCATAGTTCTTTTATTTAGATATTAATTAGTATTCCCCATCATTTATGTTTTATGATGATTTAAGCTTCCGTACAGCACTTTGTTAATTCTGTTATCTTTAAGTATGCTTATGATATGCTAGCAGGGTTAGCGTGGGGTCACTCGTGATCCAAGGGCCTGTGTCCGTGTCTTGGGGGTAGCTTCGGGGTGTGACAAACTTGGCATCAAAGCATTAGGTTTAAGAGTCCTAGGATGTCTAAAAAACCTCACTAAGTAGAGTCCTTTTCATGGGTGTGAAGTGCACCACATCTAATGAGAGGGAGGCTATGAAGTGTTTTAGGAAAACTTAACTTTCTTGATATTCTTATCGTGCGTAAAGTATGATCTAATTCCTCATTTCTAACTTGACGTTATGCGCTTTCAGATCTTGCCTCCACGTAGAGCTTATGAAAGGAATGTGAATGCCCGCAATGCTAACACAACTCCTCCAGTCCTATATCAGGATGAATCGAATGCCGAGTTTCGTAACGTCATTTAGCTTTTGGCACATAGTGTGAATAACCAGAACAACCAGCAGGTTCCAGTTCCTGCAAATGCTAGTGGTGGATCAGTCACAGCCAAGGTTCGTGACTTCATTAGAATAAATCCACCTGAGTTCTTAGGATCGCAAATTGGTGAGGATCCCCAAAACGTCATAGATGAGGTCAAGAAGATCTTTGGAGTGATGCAAGTGACAGGTCATGATAGGCTATAGTTGGCATCCTATCAACTTAAGGATGTATCTCATATCTGGTATACTCAATGGAAAGAGAACATGGGTACAAATGCAACTCCTATCACTTGAGAATGCTTTAGTGAAACCTTTCTGGACAAGTTTTTCCTAGGAGAGTTGAGGGAGGCAAAATCTCAGGAGTTAATGAATTTGAGGTGTCCAAGATTATGGGAACAAGTTCACCCAACTCTCCAGGTATGCTACTCACATGGTGGCCGATTCCAGAGCTCAAATGAACAAGTTTCTATATGGGGTATCCGACTTAGTGAAAATAGAGTGTAGGAATGCTATGTTGCTAGAAAATATGAACATCTCTAGGCACATGACTCATGCTCAACAGGTTGAGGGAGATAAGCTTAGGGACATGCTAAGGATAATAAGAAGGCTAGAACAGGCAACTATGAGTATTCTCAATAGAAACCGGGTAGTGGAAATCGCTCGTAGTTTCAGCAAAAGTCTTCAGCTCCAGCACCTTCATAAACTAGTGTTCCATCTTAGAGGTTTCGATAAGATCAGAAAGGTAGAGCATAAGGCTCTAAGTCTCAGGGGAGTGTTTCAGGCACCAGAACCTACCTAACTTGTCCAAAGTGTGATAAGAACCATCTGGGTGAATGTCTTGCTGGAAGGGAAGGCTAATTTGAGTGTGGTCAGTCTGGTCACAGGTTGAGAGATTGTCCTTTTGCTAAACAGGGTCAAGGGAGCAATAATAGGAGAGCTCAATCCACAACTTCAACAACACCAGCAGGTTGCCCGACTCAGCAGGGTAACTCATCTGGTATAGGTAGCGGACAACGCCAAAACAGGTTGTACGCTTTTCAGGCTCGCCTGGATCAGGAAGATTCTCCTGATGTAGTCATTGTTACATTATAATTTTTTAACTAAGATGTTTATGCTTTGTTAGATCCAAGGGCTACTCTTTCCTTCGTAACTCCCTATATAGCAGTCAACTTCGATGTTAGTCTAGAAACTCTCTTAAAAGTCTTCTCAGTCTCTACTCCAGTCGGTGACCCAATCATAGCTAGAGGGGTATACAGAAATTGCCCTGTCACAGTCTCCCAGAAAGTCACCTCAGCAGATCTTGTATATTTAAAAATGGTAAATTTCGATATCATTCTAGGCATGGATTTGTTACATTCCTGTTATGCCTCAATCGATTGTAGAACTAGGATCGTTCATTTTCAGTTTCCAGATGAACCAATCTTAGAATGGAAGGGTAGTAGCTTAGCGCCTATAGGTCGATTCATTTGTTACCTTAAGGCTAGAAAGATGAACTCTAAGGGTTATCTCTATCATCTAGTTTGGGTTAAGGATTCAAGATCGAAACCCCAACTCTTGAGTCAGTTCCAGTAGTTAATGAGTTCCCAGAAGTGTTTCCAAAAGACCTTCCCGGAGTTCCTCCCGAAAGGGAAATCAATATTGGAACTGATCTCCTTCCACACACCCAACCTATTTCGATTGATCCTTACAGAATGGCTTCAAACGAGCTTAAGGAATTGAAAGAGCATTTGAAAGACCTTCTAGATAAGGGTTTCATCATACCTAGTATTTCCCCATGGGGTGCACCACTGTTATTCATGAAGAAGAAAAATGGTTCTCTCAGGATGTGTATTGACTATAGGAAGTTGAACAAAGTCACAATCAAGAATAAGTATCCCATCCCCAAGATTCATGACTTGTTTAACGAACTTCAGGGTGCTAGTCATTTCTCAAAGATAGACCTCAGATCCAGTTATCATCAACTTAGAGTCAGAGAGAGTGACATCCCAAAAACAACCTTCAGAAATTGGTATTTTCATTATGAATTTGTAGTTATGTCATTTGGACTAACCAATGCTCCTGCAACTTTTATGGATTTGATGAACAGAGTGTTCATGTAGTATTTGGACTTGTTCGTTATTGTCTTTATTGATGATATCCTCATTTACTCTAGGAATGAGGAAGAACATGTGAATCATTTGAGGGTTGTCCTGCAAACTCTTAAATATCGTCAGTTATTTGCTAAGTTTAATGTGAGTTTTTGTTGCAAACTGTTGCTTTCCTTGGGCATATTGTGTCTAGCGAAGGGATCCGAGTGAATTCTTAGAAAATAGAAGCAGTGAAACATAGGCCCAGACCTACCTCTCCTACAAATATCAAAAGCTTCTTGGGTTTGACTGGCTATTACAGAAGGTTCGTGGAAGGATTTTCATTCATAGCCTCTCTATTGACTAAGTTGACTCAGAAAAAGATTAGGGTTCACTGGTCAGATGATTGTGAGAAAAGCTTCGCAAAACTGAAAATTAGGTTGACTACAACTCTTGTTTTGACTCTACCAAAGGGTTCAGACGGTTATGTGAACTACCGTGATGCATCCAGAGTCGGCCTAGGTTGTGTGTTGACGCAGCGAGGTAAGGTTATAGCTTATGCTTCTAGATAGTTTAAGGTGCATGAGAAGAATAATCCAACATATGACCTCGAGCTTGCAGAAGTGGTGTTTGCACTAAAGCTTTGGAGACATTACTTATATGGTGTTCACGTAGATGTGTTTACAGACCATAAGAGCCTTCAGTTTGTGTTCACCCAGAAAGAGTTGAATCTTTGCAAGAGGAGATGGCTTGAGTTCCTCAAGGATTACGATATGAGTGTGGATTACCATTTTGGTAAGGCCAATGTAGTAGCAGATGCTCTTAGTAGACAATCTATAGGTAATGTAGCACATGTTGAGGAAGAAAGAAAGGCACTAGCAAAGGATGTTCACAACCTTGTTTGCTTAGGAGTTCGTTTTATAAGCATATCAGATGGTGGTGTAACTATTCAGAATGGGTCAGAATTTTCATTGGTAGCGTAGGTTAAGGAAAAGCAAGACAACTATCCTATATTGCTTCAATTAAACGGTGCAGTCCATCAGTAGAGAGCTGAGGTTTTCTCTGAAGGAGGAGATGGTATGCTTTGCTATTAGGGTCGATTATGTGTTCCTAAAGTGGGTGAGTTGAGACACCAAAAGCCCATAACTCCAGGTATTCTATTCATCCATGCACCACTAAGATCTACCACAATCTGTGGGAAGTCTTTTGGTGGAATGGTATGAAGAGGGATATAGCGGATTTTGTGGCTAAGTGTCCTAATTGTCAGCAAGTGAAGGTAGAACATCAGAAACCAGGAGGTATGACTCAAGAGATCAACATTCCTACTTTGAAGTGGGAAGTGATCAACATGGACTTCATTACAGGTTTATCTGGTACTCAGCATGACTCGATTTGGGTGATAGTTGACAGAGTTACTAAGTCTGCGCACTTTTTGGCGGTTAAAACTACATACTCGATAGAGGACTACACAAGGATTTACATTAATGAGATATTAAGGTTGCATGGAGTTCCTTTGTCTATCATTTTAGATAGAGGTCCTCAATTTACTTCACATTTCTGGAAGTCATTTCAGAAAGGTCTTGGTACTGAAGTTAATCTTAGCACAACATTTCATTCAGAGACGGATGGTCAGGCAGAGTGTACCATTCAGACCTTAGAGGACATGTTGAGATCTTGTGTGATTTATTTCAAGGGTAGTTGGGTTGATCACCTTCCTCTTATAGAGTTCGCCTACAATAATAGCTATCATTCCAGCATTCAGAGGGCCCCTTATGATGCATTGTATGGGCGTAGATGCAGATCTCCAGTTAGTTTGTCTGAAGTAGGTGAAACAACAATGATAGGGCCAGATTCGGTGCATGATGCCATGGAAAAAGTTTAGCTCATTGAGATAGACTTAAGACAACCCAGAGTCGCCAGAAGTCCTATGCAGATGCACGGAGAAGGGACTTAGAGTTCTAAGTTGATGATTGAGTTTTCGTGAACGTGTCACCTATGAAGGGGTTGATGAGATTTGGCAAGAAAGGGAAGCTTAGTCCTAGATATCTAGGCCCTTACCAGATGCTGAAGAAAGTTGGTAAAGTGGCTTACGAGTTGGAGTTTCCAGCCGAACTAGCATCAGTGCATCCGGTTTTTCATATTTCGATGTTGAAGAAGTGTGTGGGTGATCCAGCATCTATTGTACCTTTAGAAAGTATGGTGTGAAAGATAGTCTTACTTATGAGGATGTGCTAGCTGAGATTCTTGATTGTCAGGTTCAAAGGTTGAGAACAAAGAAGTCGCGTCAGTTATGATTTTGTGGAGGAGTCAGTCCGTAGAGAGAGCTACTTGGGAAGCAAAAACAGCTATGAAGGCGAAGTATCCTCATCTCTTTCCTTCCGATTCCACTATAGCTTGAGGTAATAGTTCCTCTCCATTTTTTTCAGTCATTCATGCGTAGTTTCAGTATTAGTATCATGCTCTTCAGTTTGTACTTGCATTTTTAGCATATTTGCATGTTCGTGGAACTTAGTTCAGTCAGAAATAAGTTTCCAGTATTTAGTGGTAGGGTTGCAGCTCTTCCCCTCCATATTCAGCCAGTTTAGTCTTCATTCGAGGATGAATTTTCCCAAGGGGGAGATAATGTAAAACCCCGTATGCTAGAACTACCAAAATGCAAATTTCAGAAGTTATAGGTGCCACCGACGGGCACCACCCACGGACCGTAAGGTAAGCCACGGTCCGTCCTGGTGGTCCGTGGCTCACCACCTGCAACCTTCCCTAGACCCCCCCATAAATTCCGTCTAAGGGTCAGCCTATGCCGGGACCTACGGACTGTTACGGTCCGTGGTCTAGGGCCGTAGGTCAGACCCTCGATTTCCAGATTCCATCAACGAACAACGGCTGACCAGAACAGACCATCAACCATCCACAGTCTGTCAGTTTGGTCCGTCGGAGACCTTGACAACTTTTAATTCAGGGGTCATTTGGTCTTTTCCCTATGCGTTGGACCACTAAACTATGTCATTTAACCCTAAACTACGTAGTTTTTGTCAATTTAAGCCTAGTAACTTAATTAGAATATACCCTAAGAGATTCATTCACCAAAATTTAGCAAACTTAGAGCAAGAGAGGAGAAAAGAGTCGATTAACCCCTAGTTCAAGAACACAAAAGGTTTTCATCTGTTTCAGCCCCGAAATCGAAAGATTTCTCCGTGGAATTCGTCACCAGGTATGTGGGATTTCACTAGTGGGTTCCTTTCACCCATTAGGTCCCTAGATTTCAGTCAAAATTTTGATTCCCTTAATATTATCTAGACCTAGGGTTTCTTGAATGTTAGAAGTTGTTGGGCTTTAGTTGTCAAAATGATCCAAATCAGATTATCATGATTTTTTTATCATTTTGAGAGATTCTTTCATAAATTCAGAACCCTAGCTATGTAGTTCTTTTAGTTCATGAATTACACATGCTAGGCTAGTTATTTCAGATATACATGCCTCAGATTTGAATGTTTCATTAATAATAAATTATAGTTGCATTTTTAGTTAGCATGTCAGTATTTTGAGCTATTCCGTATTAATAGAAATTCAGTCATAAATTGTTAATTACATAATGAATTGGGAGTAACTTAATACCAACTGGACTAGGGTGATTCACCCTCAAGTCCCACAACTACGTGCCCCGTAGGTAGTAAGTCCCCTCTGTAGGCATCAATTTAGTGATCACGCCAGTAATGGCTCTATACCTGTGGCACACTATATTGGGTCCTTTTGATGGGGCGTATACATCAGACTTCACATTTAGCTCATGTGTTTTTATGTCGGTTATTAGTAGCTCCCTTACTGTCAGATTCTATTGCATTGACCATTTATCAGTTACAGTTACATTTCAGTCTCAGCATGTTATAAACTTGGTCATGGCATCCAGTTAGTTCATGCCCAGCATTTTCAGTATAGCATCATGCTCATCTCATATCATTGCTCAATTATATGCTTTGTTCAGTTATGTCTATTGTTCAACTTTATTGTGTCGTTCATGCTCAGTACCTTTCAAGTACTGACGCATACTCTGCGCCACATCTTCTTGTGATGTAGGTTCAGGTCCTCAACTTTTAGATCACGCATAGATCGGTTCTCGATCTCTATTTTAGCAGCATCAATGGTGAGTCCTCATTTATTCGAGGACGATAGACATGATTATCTTTTCTACCTTTAGTCTTTAGTTTCAGTTTTTGCTAGATCTAGCTGGGGCATGTCCCAACATTTCTAGTCCGTTAGAGGCTTTATTTCAGACATAGTTAGATTCAGTTTTAACTTTGGGGTTTGATATTTATGTTGTCATTAAACTCATAGTTCTTTTATTAAGATATTAATGGGCATTCCCCATCATTTCAGTTTTATGATGATTTAAGTTTCCGTACAGTACTTTCTTAATGTAGTTATCTTTAAGTATGCTTATGATATGCCAGCAGGGTTGGGGTCACTCGTGATCCTAGGTCCCGTGTCCACGTCCTGGGGGTATCTTCAGGGTGTGACAGAGGAAGTGGGGGTTCTTTTTGGAATCAAGGGTGAAGAGATACTTATCAATGAAATCACACATATCTTGATTGAAGAACCCTTTCTTGAATTCCTTTAATGGAGACTCGAAGCTTGAAACCCTGGTTCTTGCATATCAGAAGACACAACATAGAAGAAACTTAATCTTGGATCGATCCGTGTGAGGACAGGGTCTAGGCTACTATGACTCACTTAATCCCACTTAAAATAGTCCAAAACAACATAGTGTGGTGGTTGAAATAGTGGCATCGAAATGAACCTCGTAAAAAAAATTCAGATATAATCCATGAGGGGCATCTATAGTCCTTGATTCCATCAACGAATTGTAGAACCCTTTCCGTAGAACTTAGAGGAAATTCCTGAGTTTATGAAGTTTTAGGACTTTGGTTTTACGAAACCTTCTACGACCCGTGAAAGAGTCTACAAACTGTAAACCTTGCTCATCATGTTCAAGTTGATAACCAAGTTTTTAAAGTTGATCTATGACCATAAAAGGGTTTATGAGCCGTAAGTCTCACTCATAAATCTCAGACTTACATTTGAGTTTCTAAAGTCCCATCTTCTATGGCTCATAGTTCAATTTACGATTCGTAGGTGGATTCAATTTATGACTAGTTTCGGCCACATACACTAAGTTGTGACACTGCATTCCCCTGTTGCAAAGTTTTATCTCAGGTGTTTCGATTATATTTTCATTTGTTTAGAGCTGACCAAATCACGTGTTTGCTTGCTAACTAATATATAGATATGCCTCCACTTAAAACCATCGTTACGAATCGTATAATTATAGAAAAGATTGGATCCCGTGCTACATGACGGGCAGTAAAAGAACGATAAAAACCAAAGAGACTGAAGAGAGGTAGGGTAATACCTATGTAAGTCCTACTCATGTTGCACCATTGGATACCCAATAGCAAAGGGAAGATGTTATACGCTTCCCCACAAATCAGATTCGTCTTCATACTCGCTCAGGAGGAGCCTTTATTGAGTGACGACTCAACAACCTAGGGATATTTGAGTCTTTTTCATGGATATTTTAGGAGATCAAGAGGTCGGGTTGGCAAATATTCGCCAAAGAGCCTGACACATTCAGTTCGGCCTTAGTCCAACAATTATGGGCCTATATAAGGGGAGAGATAGGTGTAGACAAGTGACTTTTGACCTTTCATGACATTCAATCCTTTTTTTAGATTTAAATATCTATTTTTAAATCTAGTTTTTATTTTTTCTTTTATAACATTGTAACGTAGAATTTACTTGACAAAATTTAAAATCACAATAAGTCTTATTTTTTAGATAATTCTTTTATTTTTCATTTGCGAGGAAAATTAAACAAGTTACAAAAAATATGTTTTTTTAACTTACATATATGTGATATTTTAGTATTATTTTATTGTTGAATATTTTCAAAATAAAGATAATAAAGATCGAACCCAATAACATGTCGCCACATGTTCAATTTCATCACAATCTTTTTCAAAAGAATATTCCACTCATACTCTCCAAATATTTTATCTTATCCAAAATCCATATAAGGAGATTTTAAGAAGATTAGATCCAAAAGGAGAAAAAATAGACCATACTACCCCTAAACCTAGTTTATAAAATCATAAGAAAAAAGAGTAGTCGCAGCAGCCGGAGAAAAAGTAAAAAATATTAGCCAAAAGAGGAAAAAGATTGGTCTAAAAATTAGATGTAAGTATTCACTCACCTATAGACAGGGATTCTTATTTACATCACCAAGTTCTGATTTTCTTTAATTTTATTTATGGAAAAAGACAAAAGTCTTCTTTTGAATAGTTATTGCAGAATTATTTTTTGTTTTTGTGTTGTCCAGCCTTTTCATTTATTTTTTCTTCATTGACCATAATTAATAGCAAACAAAAAATATTGCAGATTTAATTCAAAACTCGCTGCAAAAATTAAAGAAAAAAAGGACAAATTAATTATTTTGGTTAAGTATAATAATCTATGAAATTTTAAGCTCTTTTACAATAGAGCGCATAATTTATAATTTTAATTGAGGTTATGATTTTGTGATTCAACAATGTTCCCTAGCCAATTATAATCTTTATTAAACTAGTCCTTTTGTTATGTTACATCTGTAGTTTAGATAAAACTTGCCCAAAAGATGTTTTAGTTTGTATTATATTCATTGTTTATTGAAGTTCTTTTTTTTCTTCAAATTATTCTGCAGATTTTTGGATCTTTAGAAGCTTCTTAATAAAATTTCGGACAACAACAAAGATAGAAGTCATTCGATTCTTTTTGATAATGTTCAACATTTAATAATTGGAGGAGGAGAAATTATCAATGGAAATGGAAAAAATATGGTGGAAAAATTCTTCAAAATGTCTTTAAGAAAGAAACAGACTAAATAATAAAAAAACAATGGCAAGATAACAATCACAAATCTCAGAAGGTATTGTACTTCAAATATATTGTTTATTTAAAATGTTATTTACTAGATTACTCAAATAGTTATAGTTATTAAATCTTTACTTATTTGTAGTAGGTAAGAATTCCTAATATTTATAACTTTAAAATTCACTCAAATTTTATTTCTTAAATAATTTGTTATTTTAACTATGTTAAAAGTCCCAACATTAAGACTTCAAAATCAATGTTTTTAACTTATATATAAATGTTATTTAAATTATGAAAAACACATTAAAATACTAAAGAAAGAGGTTCATATTTTTTAAAATAACTTTTACACCTTCCTATATGAAATGCTTATCATGTAGATATATAAAATATCTATTTTAACATCTATTGCTATTTTAAAATAATTTTATTATTTTAATACATAATTTTACATGTGCAAACGACATACACTAAACTAATTCTAATGAAAATCCTTTACTAGAACTCATGCATACTCTATATTTTCTTGAAAAAGAAGTTAATATTAGGAAAACGAACTATGCCAAGGATTGGAGACTCTTATACATCTAAGGATTTGAGACCTGACAATGATAATCCACTTGAGACATAAGTTGATAGTTGTTATAAATCAGACAAGGTTCTAAAAATCTAACTAAAAATAACTTATTATTAAAGTGGAGTAATCCATTGGAGGAAAATAGAAGATATAATTTCAATGGAAAAAATGTATTCCCTAAAACTAGAGTCTAAATGAATTAAGGGTTGTAAATCTCTAGGAAAAATACATAATATGCAATTTATTGATAGACTTAAAAGACTCGAATGAAGATGATAGAGTTAAAAGTGAAACACATTGCAACTTTCAAATTGGGAATGTACAATCGTTTCAAGAAATCACGTACTTTTTATTACAACGGGAACATATTGTTGTTATTCTTATTTATTCTTGAAGTGGTAAACTGTATTTTAACGATTCCACAAACAATTTTAACAAAATAGATGATTTCCTAAAACAAAATTTAGATATGGTTTTCGCTGATCCTGTTGATGTGAAGGCTTATGCAGTTAATTAATTTGTAAATCAATAGAGTTAAGTCATTGATTTGATTGGCACTGTAGAATAGTTTACCATCTTATTTTATTTACTTTTCAATTATGAGTGAAGTGTGTTTGTTTCAATGTGTGAGTCATTCTATTGAAACATAAATACTCACATATTGAAACAAACAAACTTCACTAATATTTCATAAGTAAATAAATGGACAAACTCTTTTCTAATGACAATCAAATCAATGACCTATCTCTATTTAAATGCAAATAAATGAATCCTAGAAGCCAGATCAGGCTCAATACTATCTAAATTTTTATTTAGGAACATATATATTGTGTTAAAACTGTTAGATGAGTCATAACAATACGGTTTACCACTCAGGGAATAAATTAGAATAACAACATGTTCTCCCGTTGTAATTGAAAGTTTATGTGCTTACTTGATAAGACTTGTCATTTCCTTTTTGAAAGTTGCAATGTGTTTTGAACTAGAGTCTATCAATTTCATTTCAGTCTTTTGTCGGTGTAAGCATCTAAAGATTCTATCCTGAAATGCAGCAAACAGGAAAGGAAACTAGCAAGCAAACAACATTATTTGTATTTGAATTTATGCGAAGGTTACAATCTTTATAAAATCTTTAAGAAAAGATATGTAATCCCCTGATTCTTCTCTTCAATGATGTTCTTGATTTGATGGAATACTTGCGGCTCAACTTTTGGAGCGAAGACTTTTTTGTACTTGCGGCTCAACACTTGGAGCGAAGACTTCTTTGTATGCGGAAGACTTGCAGATCACCACTGAAGAGCAAGGATTCTCTATGTATTTCTATGTGTCTTCTTCTTTTTCTTCCTTTTTTCTTTTGATCTTATGAGGACCTCTTTATATAGGCTTGAGCTAGGGTTTTAGGGGTATTTTTGTTGAAGTAATTTTGGTCCTTGGGCTTGAAGAAAATGAGTTGGGCTCGTCTTGTCAACTTAATGGACTGACCCAAATGTAATTTAGACTTTATTTAAGTCATATATTTTGACTTAAATATTAATTCGACTTTATTAACCAGTAATTTGACTTGGTCAATATATCATGAAGTTATGGATTAATCCAAACTTTAATATGGATTTATCAATGCCCCCTGCTTCGAGGCTTGTTGCGGTGTCCAACTTGTTCAACCTTTAAAGACAAGGCTTGAAGCATTCGTGAAATATATTTTTTTATGAAGTCTCTCAAAACTTTCCATATTTGATTCCAATGAAAATTTTCCATAACTTGATTTCTATAGAAACTTACCATAATTTGGTTCCTAGGAAAATTTACCATAATTTTATTTTAAATATTGGTTTTCTATAATTTGTAGGAACACAATTTATGTACTTTTGATTTCTATAAATACACACGCTCTTACAATGATTGATTGTCAACTTGAGGCATACAAAACTCAATTTTCGTCACCTTTTTTCAGCACAGCACGCTTGCGGTAGAAAGTTTATAATTTTTTTGTTGAAACATCGAAATCATGATCCGTTTGATGTTACCGAAACTGGACTCAGAGGGCTATGACATATCAAAAATTCAAAATGAAAACTCTTCTGAATTAGCAGGAATTGATTTTTGAAGTTTGCTATCAAATCTGTCTTTTTTTTATAGCTCTATACAGTCCCATCAAACCGTCTCTATCTTGGTGTAGGAGATTCGAATGAGGAGCGACTTATTTCTATAGAAATTAGACATCAAAGTTTACAACATATCCAAAAATCAAGGTAAAACTCTTCATGGATTGATGAGAATAAATTTTTGAAGTTGGTCTTCAATTCTGTCATTATTGTTTTGCAGATTCTGGAGTCTCACCAAAACGTTTGCATCTTGGTGTAGGAGAGCTAGAATGGAGAGCAACTTGATTCGATAGAAAATAGACTCTTAAGTCTACAACCTATCCAAAAATCAAAGACAAAGTTCTTATGAATTCACCAAAATTGATATTTTTAAAGTTAGCGATCCAATTAACTTTGGACAACATCCATGAGTTCACTTCTCTGCATCTTTGTCGAAGAGCCGCATATTGATTGAGATATTTGTCATCATCTACATGGAGAAAGAACAAGAATCTCTTAAGTCAATATAACCATATTCATCATGACGAGTGCGAGAGCATATGCCACAATTTTCACCATGCCGATTTGAAGCTTCGTGCAATTGGCACCATGAGACACATCACTTTTTCTTCTTTTTTTTT
>JAJOOH010011780.1:0-57954 GCA_029582605.1 Solanum gracilifrons | reverse complement strand
CTAGTTCTTTCATGTTTTAATACTTTGTTAAGACTTCGATTGTAAAGGGTCGTGTCCCTATTCTTGTTTAAAATTGTGTCTAAGATGGCCATGTGAGACATAAACTTTCGCTTGCATTTAATTGCTTTTGAATAATAGATTGTATGGTTTTTGAATAAAAAGTTTTAAATTCCATACTATTTCTATTACATGTGCGATGAATGAATGCTATGAGGCTTGTATAAGACCTCTTTGGGGTCGAGTACGCCGGTCTTGTCTAGGGGGTACTCTCAGGGAGTGACATAAAGACTTGTGTAGGGATTAGATTAAAGGTATGTTTAACTTATCATGTATGGGTAATTCCACCCATAGAGTCCTCTAGAAATTACCCAAATTTTTGAAGAAGAGCCCCAATCTAATCTAGGGTTTCTTCCAATGTGTGGGTATAGTTGGGTATTACTCCAATTTATTGGATAATACTTGTTTATAGTTCATTTAGTGTAGATTCATGATATTATGAAGAATTTATGTGAATTCCATGGTTAACCCTAGAAATCAAAGTATGTGGGTTTATGCCTTGTGATGAGAAATTGATTATTCTAGATAGATCTTCTAAAATTGTCATCATGTATTGAACTTATTCAATAATAAGAATATAAAATCATGAATTGAACGAGACTTATGAATGTCTGATAGACCATGAATGGTAACGATGGAATTTGGGACTTTATGATGAATCATGCTTTCAATTGCCTATGATTAATGCTTGTGACTAATATGTCTTGTGATCTAGTCTAGTATGATGATTGTGGAGTAAAGCTTGATAGTAGGGCTGGAAGTCCTAATGTTGATTACTAGGGCTTATAGATGAAGTCTAATATGATGATATAGCTTGCATGAATTTGGTATACAAATAGATAGTGTTGTGGTGGAAGTCTTTTACCCACATGACCCACCAAGAACTATATTAATGCATGTATGTAGAATGTGAAAGGTCTTGTCACATAGAACGATTCTCGATATAAGGGTTAATCACCTAAAATAAATCAAAGCATGTTAAAATAGAATTGCTTGAAGTTGGGATATATGATACATTCATGTATAGCTTGTTTATGTAGCATGAGTTAGAAGTTCTCATGGTAGCTTGGGATTGATGAACAATACTCTCCTAAGGTTAGCTTGAATTAGCATTTGTGGAATGCTCTTCATGGTAGCTTGAATGAGCATTTGTGGGATGTTATTCATGGTAGCTTGCATTAGTGAAGGCATGGTAGCCTAGGATTGAGGACCTATACTATCATAAGGGTAGCTTGAACTGGCATTGTGAGAATTCTTTCATGGTACCTTGACTTGGTTAGGCCAAGACCATTTCATGGTAGCTTAGGATTGAGGATTCATACTCTCCTAAGGATAGCTTCGGGTTGAGGATTCATACTCCCCTAGGGGTAGCTTGCATCATATTGAATGTTTGCATGGTAGCTAAGTTGGAATACTTGTATTCTTCCTTGTATAGCATAGGTTGCATGATAATGTGCCTTCCATGGTAGTTAGGTCTAGCCTAGTGGTCTGCTATTCTTTGATAGTCTAGAATGCTAAATAGTAAGCATTGAGTAAGCTAGCCTAAATAAGTATTTAGTGTGAGTTGTAGTATGTGATGCCATTCATATATGGCACAAGTATGACTTTAAGCTACTTATGATGTGTTCTCTTATGTGACATATGCTTAGCTTGGATTATTGCTATAGTTTCCTTCCATGATATGATTGACTTAAGATGATAGCTCCTTGTCTTTAAGAAGTAGGTCAAAAATGACACCTATGACTAGTAAGCATGAATATAGTGATGTCAAGATATGCTTAGTGTGAGTGGTATTATGGAATGTCATTCATGCATTGCACAAGTGTGCCTTGAGGTTGCGTAGGAGTGTAGTTCTCTTATGACATGAATACCTAGGTATTGACTATGAGTGTGGACTATTCCCAAGAATGACCAAGAAGAGGTACTTAGCTTGGATAGTATTATGGGATGCTAATCTTGTCTTGCACAAGTATGCTTTGAGGTGGCTTATGAAGTAGTTCTATTGTAATAAGAAAGACTAAAGGTTGAAGTATGTAAATATGAAAGTCTAAGTAAGGACTATGCTATAAACATGATGTATATCCTATGATTATTTAATATGTCTTATGTTGACTTATGATTTTATGATGCTTATGTTGGAGATTATGCTATGATTATATTATTGTCTCTTATGTTTATGTCTTCTGTTGACTAACCATATTGAGATGCTCTTATGATGTTGTTCTAGATTATCATACTTTGTACATTTTGTACTAACGCATATTGCCTACATTCTAATCAAATGTAGGGTATTGGAGATTGAGTTCCTTTGAAGGCTAGGTTTCTACGGAGCAAGAAGAGTTGAAGATTCTGGTGAGTCCTGATATCTTCGAGGACAAACCCATTATTCATTAATGTCATTTCTTTATGTTTTAGATAGTTTATAGGCTGCGTCCCAAGTCTTTTATTCAAGAGTTTAATAGATGGTTTGAGACAAAGTTATAGTAAAGACTTCCATTTGCTTATGAAAATGTTTTCGATTGTTTGGTTTTAAAGAAGTTTTAAATTTTCCATACTTTTATATTATCTTATGTAATGATTATGCTAAGGGCTTGTATGATACCTCTTCGGGGTCAGGTACGCCATGTTACACCTAGGGTATACCCTTTTGTCGTGACACTAATATAGGATCAATATCTTGCTTAGACTTCGCATCCATTACAAAGGACGTTTCGAGACCATTATGGACAATAAAACCACCCTTTGCGGAATCCACTAGTGGAACACCTAGTCGGGTTAATCTATGCACATCACAAACCAATTCTTTCTAGTCATCCTCTACATGAGCCACACTATCCATAGACAATCTACTAAGTGCATCCGCTACCACGTTTGCTTTGTCGGGGTGATAAAGGACACTCATGTAATACTCCTTCAATAATTCTAACTACCTTCGTTAACAAAGATTCAAGTCCTTTTGACTATACATATATTGAAGACCTTTGTGATTGGTGAAGACATCCACACGGACCCAATAAAAGTAATTCCTCCATATTTTTAAGGAAAACACAACGGCTGTTAAATCAATGTCATGGGTAGGATAATTCTTCTCATGAACTTTAAGTTGCCTTGAAGCATAGGCAATCACCTTACCATTTTGCATGACCACACATCCCAACCCAACTCTAGAGACATCACAGTACAACACCAAACCATTCGTACCTTTCGGTAAGGTCAACACCAGAGCAGAGGTAAGTCTATCTTTCAATTCATGGAAAATTTTCTCACACACTTAGCCTTCTTTTGAGTCAAAGCCTTCAAATGAGAAGCAATGGAAGAAAACCCCTCAACAAACCCTCTATAGTAACCGGCCAAACCCAAAAAACTTCTCATATTGGAACGAGTTAGATGTCTAGGCCAACTCTTGACCGCATCCATTTTCTTAGTATCTACCTCAATACCCTACCTTGACACAATATGACCAACGAAATCCATGGATCTGAACCAGAATTCATACTTACTAAACTTTGCAAAAAGTTGTTGGTCCTTTTGAACCTTCAACACCATCATCAAATGGTAAATATGTTCATTCTCGCTCCTTGAGTAGATCAAAATATCATCGATACATACGATCACAAACATGTCTAGGTATTTCCTAAACAATCTATTAATCAAGTCCATAAATGTAGCCGGAGCATTAGTCCACCCAAATGACATAACCAAAAATTCATCGTGACCATACCGGGTTCTAAAGAGCGTATTTGGAATATCTTCACCTCTCACCCTCAATTGGTGATAACCCAAACGAAGATAATTCTTAGAGAAATAGCTAGCCCCTTGAAGTTGGTCAAACAAGTAATCTATCATTGGGAGAGGATACTTATTGTTGATGGTCACTTTATTCAATTAATGCACATTCTAAGAGACCCATCCTTCTTTCTAGCAAACAACACCAGAGCACCCTGATGATTCCATGATTTGGACTCTTTTAGGACTTTAGTTTAATGGATTTAGTATCCTCAAATGCATATTTTTTCTAAATAACTAATGTAAATCCTCAAGTTTCAGGTATTTGAGTTGAGAGATAAAACATGGACGCTATCAAGCGAAAAAGAAACAAGACGGCTGGAAGAACGAAGAAATGAAGGCCTGAGGATTGCCTAATGCATTAGCCGAGTCGCCGAATGGCCGTAACCTCACCCAAAGATCCAGTGTGCTTAACCCTGAAGGAAAAGATCAAGTGGGCGATAAAAGCGAGCAGTCGGCACATCGCCGAACTGTTCTGTGAAGCAACACCATATCGTCTAATGATTCAAAATGCGAAGATGCTGAAGGCAAAAGCTGAAAGGCGATGAACCAGACTAAAGGGTGGATCGCCGAGTGCATCAACGATCCCGACTAATTGCGTTGAGTGGTCCTTCGCAACACAAATTTTCAAAAACTATAAATACCCATTTAAATTTGTAGCTTAGTATCAAGTTGTAGCGAATTATTTACTATTTTTTAGAATATTTCAGTTTGAGTTCCTAGAGTTTTTGGGAGACATTGTTCTTGAGCTTTGAAGATTTTGAAGGTTTTCATCTCCGAGAAATTGGAAGTGGTCATCAAACAATATTCATAGAAGACATGTTTAAATACATTATTTATCGTACCCATTTGATGAAAACACTGTTAGGTATCGATTTCTATCTCTTTTTCATGTCTAACTAAAACCCCAATTCTTGGGTTGTTATTATGTGAATATGGGTTAAATTTATTGTTGGTTATTGTTTATTGATATCCTATTTTCTATTTAAATGTGATTTCATTTAGTAGTTTTGTTTGAAATTAATTGGATTGTAGTTGCAAATACGATTTCAGCTTAGTGTTTTTGGCTTGCGAGAGAGAGAGGTTTTAAAACCAAACCTACTAAATCGATAGCCTATTGTTATTGGGTTGTCGTGGGTTCAGCTAGAGAAAGTGAATCCTAGACCTTCTCCCACAGATTTAGCTCGAGAGAGTGAATGGGTTATGGTGAAAGTTGTGCTTACTTGCTGCAACTCGGTGTTGGAGAGAAACCGAGTTGATTGAGATAGGTTGTTCGAGAGTAAACTTACCCTCACTGAAGTCTAGGTTAGTTACATATGTTTAGCAATTTACTATCAATAACATTTACCTGCTTGTTTATTTTATCCCATAGTCCTATCACATCCCAAGAATCTCATCTCCCTATCTCTCATCTTTATATTTTTGCTATTTTTGGTTTATTAGTTGAATATAAACCCCCACATTGATAATTGACATTCGTGTCACTTCTTGATTTAGTATGCTTTTATTCGTAAATATTTATAGTTATGATTGACTAGAACATAATTTCACTTTTGTACTTGATTCTCAACTACTAACTGCTCCATTGGGACTCGACCCCAACCCATTCGGTTGGGTTATATTACTATACGCGATCATTGATACTTGAACTGGAAGTAGTGTCCTGATACGTGAAGTGAAAATGGTGCCGCTGCCTAGGAGTGGTGCTAATTGAGAATTTTTCAGTTCAGTTAGATTTTTTTCTTGGTAGTTATAGTTCTACTTATTTAATTTTTAGCTTTGTTTTACTTGTTTGTGTTGTTAACAGGAAGTATGAGCGTAAACGTCAATAATAGAAGCCAAGTAGGCCATCAAGACGACATCGTAAATCTCAACGATGTCAACGAGCCTTATGCTAATGACTAATGACCCCCATCTTATGGGTGGTATTGGTTCCATTCCCTTACCTCTAGCCGAAGGGAATGTGGTGTTCCACATCATAAGTACTATGTTGTAATTATTGCAACTAAAAGGGCTTTTTAGCGGTTTGGCTCATGAGGATCCCCATGAGCACATTAGAAACTTCGTGGATGTATGCAGACCACTCTCTTCCAAGAATCGGTCTGGTTGAGGTTGTTCCTGTTCTCTTTGATGGGAGAGGCCTGCAACTGGCTGGCTGAATTGCCACTTGAATCAATCACTTCGTGGGAGGAGTTGTTCAGTGTATTTCAAGTGCGAGTTTTCCCTCTCTCAAAGATGATGACTCTTCGGGATAGCATTCAAATCTTCAAGCATCTAGAAGGCGAGCCTATTCATGAAACTTGGTTACGATTCACAAAATTGGTGATTCAATGCCAAAGCCATGGCTTGCATGATAACGTGTTGCTGAAGTATTTTTACCGGAGTCTGGATTCGGTAGATAAGGGTGTTGCTGACCAACTTTCTCCCGGAGGTTTGATGCAGCACCCTTATGTGATAGTTGCTCTGCTATTGGATGACATGACTACCATAAACAGGGCATGGTATACCCGCATAGACCAGGTCTCCCCTCTCACGTTCAAGTTAACTAAGGAACAAATGGAGAAGGACCAAGAGAGGAACAAAAACATGGCCAAGATCATGACACATTTTGATATTATTACTATAAATTTCATGGGAGCTGGTGCTCAAAGTGTCAATGTTGTGGGTGTCGAGTGTGCTAATTTGGATGAGTCCAAGTTTGAAGCCTTGCATAATGAAGAGGTAAATTTCCTAGCCAACCAAGGTGGTGGATATCGTTTAAACTACCCGAGACACGGTGGCAACTAAGGTTGGACTACAGATAAAGTTCGGAAAGATTGAGATCACGAATGGAGGGACCGTAATCTGAATTGGAAGGATGGGAAGAAGGATAGGTATGTGCCTCTCCACGAGCGCCAAAACCCAAAAAATTCGGAAGGTGGTCGATCTGAGGATATGCTCTCTCATATCCTCAACAAAGTTGAAGGGTCAGACAAGATTTTTAAAAAAATAAAAAAAGATGTGTCTACCCTTAGCCAGACCGTCACCTCTCATTCAGTGTTGACCTAGCAGTTGAAGACCCAAATGGGTCATATATTGTCTCATCTCAACCCGAGACAGCAGGGGGGTTTGCCTAATGATATTATGGCTAACCCCAAGAATGAGGTTTGAAGGTGGACTTGCGTCGTGCCACGACGTTAACTAAGACGCTTATTGGGAGGCAACCCAAGACCTCTTATTTCTTTGTTTTACTTTGATAAAATAATGGTGTGTTGATTATGTAGGGAAAAGTGTGGAAACTGTTTGAAAAGTGCAGGTTGGCAAGCATCAAGTCCATTCAGCGAATCGCTGAAGAGGTCAGCGACCCCGACCCAAACCGCCATCAGACCCAAGGCAATATTACATTGGAATCTACAAAACTCGGTGTCCTAGGAAATTATTGGCAAATCGCCGACATGGTCGGCGATCCCGACAGAGACCGTCGTTTGGACCCTCATAATAACTGGAGGTCCAGTAAAATTTGGCGAGGTGAATTACTACTCAGTGTGTCGCCGAGTAGCTCGGTGAGTGATTTTTCTGTAATGAAACAACTTTCAATGGAAGTGTCTATGATCGTACAATAGTAAAGTAACTCAACCAAGGGTTGGGGTCGAGTCCGAAGGGAGTGGGCTTGAGAATTAATAGAAAAATAAAATTAAGTTCTAATTAGTCATAGCTAAAAATATTATCGAATATATACATGTTAAATCTAACAGGTGACGCAAGTGTCAATTATCAAAGGGGGTTTATGACAAGTAAGCAAAAACAACAAAAATGGAAAGAATACTAATCAAGGAGATGAGATTCTTGGGATGTGATAGGAATACGAGATTAACTAAACTATTGGGTACATGCTTTTCATAATAAATTTGTTGAATATTTGTGACTAGGCTAGACTATAGTGGGGGTAAATTCTCTCTTGAGTAACCTACCCCGAGTAAAATGGGTTCCTCTCGGTCACCCACTTGCCGCATAACCAACAACCTCCACCTTAGCCCACTCACTCTCTCGAGCTAAGTGTGTAGGAGAAGGACTAGGGTTCACTCTCTCGAGTTGAACCTCATGTCGACCCACTCCCACCAGCCATCAATTGAGTAGTCTTAGTTTTACGACCTCTCTCTCTCGCAAGTCCAAAACACAAAGGTGAAATCGTATTTTCAATTACAATTTTATTAAGTTCCACCACAACTACTAAACGAAATCACATTTACACAACAAATAAACCATCAACAAGCAAGATCCAACAGATAATCTAGCCCATATTCAAAAAATCACACCCTAAGAATTGGGGTTTTACCTACATAAGTAAAAGAGATAGTAATTTATACCAACATGAGTTTTCATTCAAATGAGTACGAAGATTTAAGCTTCAAAACAAGCAAAAAGTGAAGAATTGACAAGACCCAAGTCCAAAATCTTGGAGTTGAAACCCTTTGAATCTTCAAGTTCTTCAAAACCCTCTTAAAACTTATAACTAAAAATTCTATGTGAAAAGTTCTATATTAAAAATCTGATACTAACTTATAACTCTCAACGAGTATTTATAGTTTACAAAAAACGGTGCCGCAGCGGATCATTCTGCTTCGGTACTCGAGATCACTGATCAACTCTGCGATCTGCCCTTTTGCAGGTTTTATTGTCATCTTGATCTATCGTTCAGCATCGTTGTGTTTGGATCATAGGGCGAGATAGTACAGCTTCACGTAACTACTCGGCGGTACGCAGACTGCTCCTTTTCACCGCCAATTTAATCCTTTCCTTCAAGACTCAGCACAGTGGAACAGAAGGCGAGGATAAGATCTTTTGGCATCTCGCCGAATGGGTTCGGTGATTCTCAGATATTCATTTCTTCATTATTTCAGTTGCCTTTGTTCCTTTTTTGCAAAGTAGTGTCCATGATTTCCCTCAAACTCCAAATATATGAAACTTAAGGGTTTTCATCAGATATTGAGATAAAATATGCATTTGAGGACACTAATTCTATCAAAATATAGCCCTAAATGAGGCTAGTTTGTGCACTTATCAGCGATCACGACTAATGTTGCCGAATAGGTGTGAACTGGATGGTTTTTCAGGCCAAATGTTTAAAAGCTTCAAATTCCTTCACTTTCCCTCACTTTTTCTCTTCCCAAACACACACCCGCATTCTAGTTTCTATATTTCTAAAAAATTTAGATTATTTTAGTCATTGATTGGTGCTCGGAATATGGATTACTTTGCCGCCTAGCATCTCAATCTTTATTAATTGGCATAAAAAATTGGTTTCCCGAACCCCAAGATTATTTTATCGAAATTGTACTCATTTGCAATCATCTTATCGAGTTGTGTTATGCTGGGCCTCTCTGATAGAATTAATATGTTTGAATGCATGATTTAATTTGATAATCTTGCTCGTAATATTTTGATTCTCGAAATCCCATAGTATTGTTCTTAAAATGAAGTAAATTTTGTGGGTTTATACTTGGGTGTCATGGAATGTACTTTAATTTAACTAGAGCATCCGTTGAATTTGTCTTCGGGGGTTGCGAGGCTGAATTCGAGAAGTTGGATTGAAAAATAGGCATGTTGGGTCGTTTGGCATGCTGGGTTGAGCTCGCTAAACCACTTGGCGGTTCACCAAATGTCCCCATCTCGCTTTTAATTACATGTTTTAATTGATGTTGGTCTCTGTAAATTCCGTCGAGAAGCGTGAGGTCACCAAAGGCATTTAGCAACTCACCGAAAGAATTCTTGATTGCATTTTATTTGTGCCCTTGAACCTTTATTTCTCTGATCTTATCAGTGGGTTAACCCAGTTTGCTTAAGCAATTCTGCCACCCACCAACTGTTTCGGCAAGTCTGTCTGTGCTTAATTTTTCTGTACGGTTGTTTGGATATTTCCTAACTTCTCCTCGAGGTTTTGCAGACATGACTAGATCAAAAGCAGCTGAAAGAATAATACCAGCCCAAGAGAAGACTAAGGAGATTACGATAAATGAAGATGGAGTTATATCTAGAGATAAAGCTACAAAATTTTCCACAACGGTGGGAAAGGCAAGGGCAAGAGGTCGACTTCTGACAGGAAGACCACTATCAGAGATCCTAATGTTCCTTCATGGTCTCGGGGATTTTATTCAGTTGTGCTTGTCTTTCTGGAGGACTCACATGTGACAGCCCCTAGTGGATCTGGCACTGCCGTTCCTTCTGAGGTGACCTTGAGCACTGATGCTCAGACTAAGAGTAATACATCAGGCACTGATGCCCAAACAGATGGAGGGACTGTGTAGACATAATCCTCTCTTTACCTCCATCTTTGCCTTACATTATTTCGACTTGTGGATGTTTTTATTTGCATTTGAGGACAAATGTTTTTATTTGTTGTAGGGTGAGCCCCATTTTATGACTCCATTTTTATTTATAATTTGGGTTGAAAGCTTAAATTGTGTTATACACTGCTATTTGTGGAAGGTTTGAGCTTGTGTCTCCTTTCTTTAATTGTAAATTATTTTTTACCCTTCCAAAAAATAATTTGCCACCTCTTGTATGTGTTGAATGTGGTTGTTCTCTTGAAAATTTGAGTATCGGTTTTGGTCAATACCGATGACTTGAATAGTGCTTATAATTGAACATCAATGAATGTACGGCTACGACGAGCCAATTGAAATTGCATAGACAATATGTGAACTCTTTGCATCTCGTTGTGATTAGCCCATCATCGAATCGAGTTCTTTTGTGATGAATGTTTCACACTAGCGAAAGTGTGGATTCTTGTTTGACTTGGGTGTCAATGCCTTGTGTGATGATCTTACTGTGAACTATGTATGATGACACCTATAATTTGTCCCGTTGGTCCGGTTGACTAAGTGATGCAAATTTCTTCAGATAATCTTAGTAGTCTTTAAAGTGTGTGAACCAAATTGACATATACCTCTTTTGTGGCCTACCTTGTGAGTGTGTGAACCTTTTTTTAGCACCTTTTGAACTTTAACCCTTTCTTGGAAGAAACTTGATAACATTGCTACCTTTTATTGACCCATTACCAATAATCCTCAGGATATGTGGTTTGTTTGAATATCCAACTTAGGCCAAAAGCCTAAATTGGGGGTGTGGTGAAAAGAGAAGGCAAATCAGGTAAATTTAAAGGAGTCCCTAATACCCATGTTTTGAGAAAAATGGAGCCCCTCCATATAAAAGAAGAAAAGATTGATAAAGAAAAAGAAAGAAAAAGTCGTGAAATAAAGTTGTGGAAATACAAAGAAAATGGGGTTTCCAATGAACCATGGAAGATGAATAAGAAGGTGACTTTTCAGTTTGAATTAAATTGATAAAGAGAAGGAAAGAAGGTGTTGTTCACATCACATTTCATGAGGATTTTCAGCGTGTAATCCTAAATGACCATACCATTACAATCAGCCCTGTTACAAGCCTTGAAAAGACCTTTTTGATCTTGAATGAGCTGAAGAAAAAATCGATTGGAAAATAAAGGTAAACCTATGGGTGAAATCATGCATTGTATTTATCTTTTTGAGTGTGAGTGTTGATCTTGATTCCGGAACTTTAAGTGATTTAACCATTTAGTGAATATGGAATCATTCTTTTTGTGAGGGCATTTGAATACCATTGTTGAGCTTGAACTTGCATTTGAAGCAAGTATAGTGAGCTTGAGATTCTTTGGTAATGGTGAGTCACAACTTGAATCTTTAAGTGCACAATTGATCCTTGCGCAAGTAAGTTGAGACTTTTTGTGTGCATTAATGATTGAGTCTTATGTAGCACTATTTGAGACATCCTTTTTGAACTGCTGAACTTGAGTTTTACTTAAGGACATGCAAAATTTTAAGTTGGGGGTGTTGATGAGTCAACGTTTTGGACTCTTTTAGGACATTATTTTTATGGATTTTGTGTCCTCAAATGCATATTTTGTCTTAAACTGATGTAAATACTTACGTTTCAAGTATTTGAGTTGAGAGACAAAGCATGGATGCTATCAAGGAAAAAGGGAACAAGGCGGCTGAAAGAACGAAGAAATGAAGGCCTGAGGATCACCTAATGCATTAGGTGAGTAGTCGAAAGGCCGTAACCTTGCCCAAAGTTCCAGTGTGCTGAGCCCTGAAGGAAAAGATCAAGTTGGCGATGAAATGGGGCAGTCGGCGCGTCGCCGAATAGTTCCGCGAAGCAACACCATATTGCCCAATGATTCAAAACGCGAAGATGTTGAAGGCAAAAGCTAAAAAGGAGATGAACCAGACCTAAGGGCAGATCACCTAGTGCATCGACGATCCCAACAAACTGTGCCGAGTGGTCCGTTGCAGCACAAATTTTTGAAAACTATAAATACCCATTTAAATCTGTAGCTTAGTATCAAGTTGTAGTGAATTATTTACTGATATTTAGAATATTTCATTCTGAGTTCTTAGAGTTTTTGGGAGACATTGTTCTTGAGCTTTGAAGGTTTTCATCTCCAAGATATTGGAAGTGGGAACCAAAGAATCTTCATCTTAGACGTGTTTAAAGACATTATTTATCGTACCCATTTGATGGAAACACTTTTAGGTATCGATTTTAATCACTTTTTCATGTCTAGCTAAAACTCCAATTTTTGGGGTGTGATTATGTGAATATGGGTTAAATTTACTGTTGGGTATTGCTCAATGATAGCCTATTTACTGTTTAAATGTGATTTCGTTTAGTAGTTGTGTTTGAACTTAATGGAATTGTAGTTGCAAATACGATTTCATCTTAGTATTTTGGGCTTGCTCGCGAGAGAGGTTTTAAAACAAGAACTACTAAATCGATAGCCTCTGGTATTCGGTCATCGTGGGTTCAGCATAAGAGAATGAATCCTAGACCCTCTCCCACACATTCAGCTCAAGAGAGTGAATGGGCTAAGGTGAACGTTGTGCTTAATTGTTGCAACTCGGTGTTCGAGAGAAATCAAGTTGATTCGGAGTAAGTTGTTCGAGAGAAAATTTACCCTCACTAAAGTCTAGCTTAGTTACAAATATTCAGCAATTTACTATCAATAGCATTTACCCGGTTATTTATTTTATCACATCCCTAGAATACCATCTCCTTATCCCGCATCTTTATATATTTGCTATTTTTGGTTTATTAGTTGAATACAAATCCCCCCCCCCCCATTGATTATTGACATTCATGTAACTTCTTCATTTAATATGCTTTTACTAGTAAATATTTATAGCTATGATTGACTAGAACATAATTTTACTTTTCTACTTGATTCTGAACTACTAACTGCTACCTTGGGACTCGACCCCAACCCATTCGGTTGGGTTATATTACAACACGCGATCATTGACACTTGAACTAGAAGTAGTGTCCTGATACGTGAATTCACACCCCATGGTGAGATACTCGATCGGATGAATCCCTTATCTAATAAATCTTTTAGTTGCTCTTTGAACTCTTTCAACCCGGCCGGAGCCATTTTTTAAGGAGGAATGGAGATAGGTTGAATATCCGGTAAAAGGTCAATACCAAAATCTATTTCTTGTTCGGGAGGAATACCGGGTAAATCACCGGGAAAAACTTCCAGGAACTCATTCACTATCGGAGCAGACTCTAGAGAAGGGGTTGCAGAGTTAACATCCCTCACCCTAAAAAATGGTAAATACACCCTTTGGAGATCATCTTCCTATGTTTAATACAAGAGAGAAATTGACCTCTAGGCATGGAATTTACCCCTTCCACTCTAAGATAGGTTAATTTGGAAATTGGAATTTAACCACCTGAGTCCTACAATCGATAGAGGCATAAAATGCATGTAACCAATCCATACCCAAAATCACATCAAATTCTAACATGTCTAACTTTACCAAATCCACCAAAGTAAATCTATGGGACAAGGAAATGGGATAACTTCTATAAACCCTTCTAGCCACCACAGAATCACCAACCATGGTAGAGACCAAAAAGGGTTTTACTAACACTTCGGGGAGTATATCAAATTTCATGGCCTCAGAAGGTGTCATAAAATAAGAAAGTAACACCAGGATCTAACAAGGCATACACATCAATAAGAAAGACTTTTACATAAAAGTGGGTTTTCTTTTGGGGTTTGGAGTTTAAACCGCTTGGAGGAGCTTGCTATCCTTCTCTTGCCTTGGCCGTAAGGGTTGGGCAATTTTTCAATTGATGAGCACTCTTACAACACCTATAACAAACATTTGTGTTGGCTAGGCACTTACCATCATGTTTTTTCCCACATTTGACAGAAGTAGGCCTTGCCACAGAGGACCCATTTCCACTACCTGCTTGAGATTTAGGGTTAGTCACCCTATTCTTGTTGACCCTTGGAGAAGCATTTGAGGAACTTTGGTTGGAGAATTTTGTTTAAACCTTTGTTGACCTTCCCCATCGGACCTACTATTTGAGAAGTTCCCATTACCGGTTCTAGCTCTTTTCACCTCCTTATTCTTTTCATTGAGTTTTCCTTCTTCCATTTGTTGGGCATCAACCATGAGACGTGAAATATCAATATCCAGGATAAGATTGTCGTACGACATTCTTTGATTACCATGTCTGACACTCCCATCAAAAATTTATTCATTTTAGCCCTTGAATCGCCACCATAGTTGGAGCATACTTGGATAATTGGGTGAACTTTAGAGCATACTCCTTCACATTCATACCTCCTTAACGAAGGTTAATGAACTATTGCATCTTTGCTTCTCTCAACTCTAGGGGAAAGAATCTAGCATGAAATGCCGATTTAAATAATTCCCATTATTCTGAGTCCGCTCTTACGGGTCTCTTACCCTTCCACTGATCATACCAAACTTAAGCGACATATTTTAGTTGGTAGGCAGCTAACTCTGCCTTCCTTTCAAAGATACCCCCATAATAGCAAGTACTTTATAAATCTCATCGATAAACCTTTGGGAATCTTCTTCCACTTTGGAGCCATAAAACTCGGGAGGGTTCATTCTTGCAAAACCCCTAACCCTTGAAGTAGAATAATTCACATTAGGATTCACATGAGTCACAACATCTCTATTGGCCTGAGCCATCAACACTTGAGCTTGAGTTGTCAAATCTTGGGCCAACTTTTCAAAAGCCGACCTAACCTCCATATTTCACACAGCCGACAAATCAATCAGAGCTTGATTAGCTTAAGGAGCTTGATTAGCTTGAGGATCTTCTTCATTCACATTGTCACCCTGCATCCTTTTAGCGTTATCCCTTCATGTATTCATATCCTAAAGACATAAGAGAAGGATTAGGAGAGGGACTTTATAGAGTAAAACACTAGGGTACGACATAAGAGTAATGAAAAAAGTGAAATTTCCTGAACATTTTATAGCCTCTCACTCATAAGTGTGGCGCACTTCGCACTCATGAATAAGACTATACTAGCCGTGGCTTATGAGACATCATCCTAGAATCATTCTAACCCTTGTGCTCTAATTACCAAGTTTGTTACGACCCAAGGGTACCCCTAGATGTAACAAGGCACATAGAACCCCCAAAGTCACCTTGTAAGCCACTTAACATATCATAACATAAGGCATTAGAACAATAAGAGTGCAACATGCATTTCAAGTCCAAAATTTTCATAACGTAAATCGGAAGTCTAGAATTGTCTCAATTAGCCATCTATTAAAATAGTCAAAATGAAAAAGGCCATAGCCCATTCAACATAGTCCAAAACTAAAATACAAGGAAAGAAACTACTAAGTGAAAACATCCATCATCGAATAATGAGGACTCACCAACTAGCTAAGAGAAATGATCAAATCCAAGATTTAGCCACAATGTTGACCACCTTGAGAATCGGACCCTACCCTTAGGGAAAATGTAGGAGAAGTATGGGTTAGTACAACAATGCACCAAGTATGATAGCCATGCATAAAAACATTGAAGTCATGCTAAAAGGGACATTTTAGTTGAATGCATGCAATTTACTAAGTTAAACCATCATTTTGAAGATAGTGTAACAACATAAGTCCTAAGCATAGTCAACATATAGACCATCGTAACATAAGAGGAACATATCATAAATACCCTCAAAGCAAAATTGTGCAACACTTGAATAATACCCCATAAATCTCACCCATACTAAGTAAGCCTTCTTGAATAACCATATTTCATAATTCATGTTCTTGTTCATATTGTTGTTGTAGTGGGAATAAGCCTTAACTGACATAGACCATGTGAGCTTAACATGGAATCTGGTGTTACCCACACCGATAGGGGTTTTCCTACTTGCCTAAGGTAAGACCATGGTTTGTTATCTTTAGGTAGATCCACTAGCTAAATATCCTTTCGGGCCACGTTGTTTATGCGATATGGAGATTGTTACTAGAAACCTGGCCTTTCTTAAAGGGGGAGCTTCCATCTCATGAGATTGCTTTTAGAAACTCGACATTTATTAACGGGTGAGCTTCCATCTCATATTTAATATCCACTCTGGGCTAAGCATTAATCCCATGTAGTACTTATTAAGTCATAACTTATTTCATTAGGATAGCTCATTAGATCATGCATGAGAATAACCTTTCATTGTCCATGTCTACATGTATCATTAGATTCAATTAGGTGGAAAGCCTTTCAACCTAGAATCTTCATTATGTGAGAAGACCTTTGATATCATGTTCATTATGTGTTCATCAGAATATCCTTTCAATCAACACAACAACATTATCATAATCATGGACACTTCACTCTCAATGTTTTCTTAAAGCATATACATAAATCTCATAATCATACATAATTCTCATACTTTAGCCTTTAAGGGTCAAAGGTCGTATTGAATCAACACGTCTAGGATTCACTACATTAGATATGGATAATAACGTAGTTCAAGTAACTCAATTACTACAAGCATAATCTCATAATATCCTTCCTTCATTAACCAACCCACATCACAAGATCATAATTGGGGAAATAAGGGATTTCATGGGTTCTTAAGGATTTCAACATAAAAACCATAGTAAATCATCACTTCAATCATAATATAAAGTAACTCAATCATTATAATTGTTTTTGAAAGGAACCCATGACTTTGGAATCAAACCCTAGCTTTTAGGGATTTCTATTCTTGAATTTGAGTTTTGAAGGGACTTCATGGGTGAAAGATATCCATGGATGAAAGATTATCATACCTGAACCATGAATCCTAATGAATTTTATGAGAAGAACTTGTTTCTTGAACCCTAGATCCAACTTCCTTCTTCCTTCCTTGAGTTTCTAGAGAGATAATTTTTTAGAGAATATGAACTTTTGGGATTTGATTTGGTGCTTTATAAAAAAGGGGGTGAATGGGTGTATTTTGACTTAAAATGACTTGTATAGGTGTATAAAACTAAGGCAAAACGATTTTACTTTAATAAGACTTGAACCAGAATTACCCAAATCACCGGTCACTTTAAATGAGCTGCCCAGGTGCCACGAGGGGATCAACGATCCCTGGTCCCACTCGTGGACATTAGGCAGTGGCTAGGCATCATGTGCCTTTAGCCTTCAAGACCAAGGCAACTCCACAAGGGGCACCACGAGTCGTGGGGCATGCCACGAGCCGTGGTCCATCTTGTGGGCCTTGCGGTAGTGGCTTGCCACATCCTTGCCACCATCACACACCCAACTCTCATCAACGATCCTTCCCACCACTCATGGTATGCACCAGGAGCCGTGAAGTGGCTAGTGAAGAGGATCTTGTTTTGGGCAATTTGGTGAGCTTACTGCCTAGCCCACCACGAACCACACCACTAGTTGTGCTCTGTACCAAGAGCAGACTGTGGTGGTCATTGTCACTAGGGCAATGTCTAGGGGAGAGTGGACTTCCTTAGTCCTCTCCCTTGGCCTTTCCCCACCCCCTTAACTCTAACCTTCACGTTGTGGCTCTATGTTAGCCTACTAGTTTTCGGAGAGTTACAGGCACGATGTACATGTGTATGGACTATAGGTAGTTAAATAAGGTGATGGTGATGAACTGCTTGCCTATGCCTAGGATTCATGATATATTTTTATTAGCATCAGAGTGTTGCAGTGTTTTCAAAGATTTATTTGAAGTCTGGTTACCATCAATTGAGGATTAGTGCAGCTACGATCCCTAAGACCGTATTTAGGATTTGATATGGCCATTATGAGTTCCTAGTGATGTCTTATGGGTTCAGTAATGCCCCTGCCACCTTCATGTACTTGATGAAACGGGTGTTCAGAGTTTGGAGGTCAGTGGACCAGTTATTTCCTTTAGCGGAGTTTGTATACAACAAAAGCTACCATTCTTGTCACGACCCAAGGGTACCCTCTAGACGTAACAAGGCACATAGAACCCCAAAAGGCACCATGTAGCCACTTAGCATATTGATTTCACGTATAAGGATACTTCATCCAATACTAAGTTCCAATGATCGTTAGTCAGTAATATAACCCAACTAAGTGAGTTTAGGTCGATTCCCACAGAGAGTGATACATATTTGAGAATCAATAGAAAAGCATGAATGTGTTCAAGTCAATCATAGGTAAAAACCTTTATGAATAAAAGCATGGTTCAAGTTTGGGGTGACACAAGTGTCAAATAACAGGGTTTTTTTTTATTGTAATTATCAACTACAACAGTAAATAACACGAAAATAACAATACAAAGACGGGTTCTTGGTATATGATTGGATTATGAGCTAATGTAGACAATGGTTGATTGCAATCATAGTGAATAGCTACCAATCCGTGAATAAGCTAAAATTTAGTGGGGATAAATTTTCTCTCGAACAATTTACCCCGAATCAAATTGGTTTCTCTAGAACACCAATAAGCAGCAATTTAGAATAGCCTACGCTTTAGTCCATTCACTCTCTCGAGCTAACTGTGTTGAAAAGGGTTTAGGATGAACTCTCTCGAGTTGAACCCATGAAAACCCAATACCTACAGACCATCAAATCAGTAATCTTGGTTTTACAACATCTCTCTTGAGCAAGCAAAAAACACGAAGGTAGAGTTGCATTTGCAAATGCAACCCTTTAGATTAAGCCACAATTAGTGAATGAAATCACTTTTAAACAGCATTGACACTATCAATCAACAATACCCAGTAGCTAAATCAATACATAATCACATAATCACAGCCCAAGAATTAGGGTTTTACCTAGACATCATAAAAAGATAGAAATTGTCACCAAATTGTGTTTCCATCAAATAGGTACAATTAATTTCGTATTTACAAAGGTCTACGATGAAGAATCTTCAATACCCACTTCCAATTTCTCAGAAATGGAAATCTTCAAAGATAAGGAAATATTGTCTCAAAACTCAGTTCTATGCTCTCTAACTTGAAAACTGAAAAATAATGAAAAGTAGATAAAAATCTGATACTAAACTAAAAATTCAAACATGTATTTATAGTCGCCAAATATGTGTTGCGAAGCACCATTCGGCGCAATAAGTTGGGAAAGCCGATCCACTCGGCAATCCGCCTTTTGGTCATTTCCATCGCCCTTTTGCTTTGTCCTTCAACATCTTCAAATTTTGTAACTTTTGGCGATCTAGCACTACATCGTGGAACCGTTCAGCGACTCACCGACTGCTCATTTCTATCACTGCCTAGATTTTCTCCTTCAAGGCTTGGCACACTGGAACATTAGGCGAGACCATGGCCATTTGGCGACTCGCCCAATTGTTTAGGCGATCTTGAGGCTTTCTTTTCTTCGTTCTTTCAGCTGCCTTGTTCCTTTTTACTTATTAGTGTCTATTCTTTGTTCCTCAATCCAAATACCTGAAAATCAAGAATATACATCACTTATTGGCACAAATTATGCATTTGAGGACACTAAATCTACGAAAACAAAGCCCTAAATGAGTACAAATAGTGGACTCATCAACACCCTCAACTTAAAATTTTGATTGTCCTCAAGTAAAACTGAAGTTCAACCGTTCAAAAAGAATGTCTCAAACAGTGCTACACAAGATTCAATCATGAATGTACACAAAAAGACTCAACTTACTCATGCAAGGATCAATTGTGCACTCAAAGATTAAAGTTGTGACTCACCATTATCAAATATTCTCAAGTTCACAATACTTGCTTCAAATGCAACTTCAAGCTCAACAATGGTACTCAAATGCCCTCACACAAAGAATAATTCCATATTCACACACAATGGTTCCCAATTGAAAGCTCCAGAATCAAATGTAACGCTCACACTCACAAAGATGAACATAACGCATGATTTCACTCAGAGGTTTACACTTATTTTCAAATCAACAATTGTTTCAGCTCACTAAAGATCAAAAAGGTCTTTTCAAGGCTTGTAATGGGGCTGAGTGAAAGGGTATGGTCATTTAGGCTCAACGGTTGTTATCCTTATAAAATGTGGTGTGAACAACATTTTCTTTCCTTTTCTTCATCATTTTCATTCGTCCTGACAAGTCATCCCATTATTCAGTTTCCATGGATTCTTGGAAACACCATTTCTTCTTGCATTTTCAAAACTTCATTCCACAACTTTTTCATTCTTTTTCTTTTTCATTCTTTTGTTCTTTTTCTCTTTTTATTTTATTTTATACGGAGGGGTTACATTTTTCTCAAACCATGGGTGAAAGGGAACTTTCTTGCACCTTTTGATTTACCTTCTCTTTTCACCACACCCTCAACTTCGGATTTTAGCCTATGTTGGCTATTCACACAAACCACAAATCATGGGGATTATGGGTAATGGATCAATAAAGGTCACCATTTCATCAAGTTTCTTCCAAAAAAAGGTTAAGGCTCAAATGGTGTTCAAACGGGGTTCACACACTCACAAGGTATGCCACAAAAAGAGGTATAATGTCAAATTGTTTCACACTCTTCAAAGTTGCCTAAGATCATATCTAGAGATTGCGTCACTTAGTCAACCAGACGAACGGGGAAAATTGTAGGTGTCATCACACATGGTTCACGGTAAGCTCATCACACAAAGCATTGACACTAATGTTAAACAAGACTCCACACTTTTGCTAGTGCCAATGTTCATCACAAGAGAGTCAATTTGATACTTTGCTAGTCACAACGAGATGGAAAAACTTCACATATTTTCTATGCAACTTCATTTGGCCTCATCGTAGCAGCACATTCAATTTTGTTTGATTATGAGCAATATTCAAGTTATCGGTATTGATCAAGACTGATACTCAAATTTGCAAGAGAACAACCACATTCAAACACAAACATGAGGTGGCACAATTTTTATGGAAGGGTCTAAAAATCATTTATCCTTAAAATCAAAGAGCCACAAGCTCAATCATCCACAAAAGCACTATAAAACATAATTATAGCTCAAAACACAAATATATACACAAACAATAATCACAAAAGGTGGGCCTCACCCCACCACAAATAAAAACATTTGTCCTCCAATGCAAGCAAAATAATATCCAAAAGTTAAATAAAACCAAGTCAGAGAAGGAGGTAAATAATGATCCTACCTATACAGTCACTCCATCTGTCTGGGCATCGATACCCGTTATAGTGCTCGGAACCTAGGCATCAGTGCCTAGAGTCACCTCACAAGGAATAGCAGTTGAACTAGGGTCAGCCAAATGTGTGACCGCAAAAGAGGGCTGCACAGCTGCATCAATCATGGCCTCCACAGTCTCTGTAAGTCCCTCATAAGAAACCTCCTTAGTAAACTCAAGCATCTCCTCATCCATCTCAGCCTTAGACTCGGGATCAGCTTCCTCCTCAACTCTGACCTCATCTCTGGTGGTAGCGGTAGGCATATCTAGTACATCTGGGATCTCCACCATCCCGAAAATCATGGACATGTCGGTGGATTTCAGCTGATCCACATCACTCCTCAACACAGCAATAGCGGCCTTTAAAGACGTCATCTTCTCGGAAGCCCCTTGGCCACGCTCACACACTTCTATCCTAACCGCATGGGTGTCAATGGTAGCACTCAATGTTGTCACAACATCAGCCAGGGCAGTTTGAATCATTCCCAGAATGGAGGCGTCGAGTCTGGCAGCACGACGATCGACACAGTGGGCAAGCTGCCCCATCCGGAGTAATGAAGCCTAAGTGAGAGGGGTCCAAGAGACAGTAGCAGCAGGTCTAGGATGAAACGTAGCAGTAGAGGAACTAGGAGTATCAGAAGGGACAGCAATAGAGCAACCTGAAGGGCCAGGAGCCGGAGTAGGCAAAGATGCCTCTGTAGGTAGTGAGTTTGTGTCCACAAGCGGGGAAGAGTCCATTGGGGCTGCCTTCTTCTTCTCTACCTAATCCTTTAAATACTCTGCTTCAATCCTTAGGATATAGGTAGAGGATGTGGGAATAACTTCCACATCCTTCTTCGCATCTCTAGGCACTCGAGCCTGTCTACATAGCTCGGTTATCAACACCGGGAAGGGGAGTGAGGTTTGACACTGCTTGGCCTTCTTGACCATCTCGTGTGCGATAATTATCCCTAGATTAATTGTCGCTCCATCAATGATGCTGCTGAGATAGGCTGCCTTGGCTAGGTGGAGAATGGACTCGTTCTGGGATGGCATGATAGTACTGCTGATGAAGCCAAACAAGAACCTCGCAGCTACATTGAAGTCTTTCTTTTCTATTGGATCCCCTACCTCCAACCACTTCAGAGTGCCATCAGATATAAACGGAGCTAACCACTTCTTCATGTTGTCCAGCGTCTTTGTCCTGATCATATGTAAGCAGTCATTTTCAAGTATCGTAGTGCACTCTAGGACAACATTAATGGTAGAAAAGTTACACTACACCCTCTTCACCCGCATAACTACATAGTCAACTGGTTTAAATTATATTTCTTACTTCTTCCTTTGTGGTATCAAGGCACTGCACGTGTTGTAGAACTCCCTAACCCAACATGGAATATATGAGCCACGGGGTTTTCTGAAAATCAGGAACATATGAGACTTCAGACAACTCATAATTTCGGTGTACCTATCAATCACCCCATTCGTGGACATACGCTTCTGCTCAATGACTGTCCTCAGGCCCTCAGCCTTTAATCTGTTCATTGACTTAAGGGGGGATGATGAATTGGTGGTGCTAGCACCACTGCCTGTCATGGAATTAGAGGAGGAGTGGTGGTGGCATGAGGAGTCCTGACCCTAGATAGATCATTCATCCTTTTGGACTGCAACTCTGCTCTCTTTGTTGCTACTAACTCATCATTCTCAAAATCTACAATCTAAGCCTCATGATGCTCACCCTCACTCTCAGAAGTGGTGAGATGGGTGGCGTAGATCCCGTCACTATCGGAGCTGGCCTCCGGTGATGCAGGTGCCTTGCTTTTTTCATTGCCTTTCCCACCAATTGTGGGAAGTTTTGTAGCTTTGCCTCTGGATGCAACTGCAGCCTCATTCATTGTAATCCCGTTAGCCTTCTTTCGGGTTGGCATGTTCCTCCCAGCAACTTTTAGTCTAGCCATGTCTGCAAAAAATCAATAAATGTTAGAAATAATTCAATCAAAAGCACAGAAAAATAACAGTTGTAGACAGATTTACTGAACTGGTCGACGAGTCGTCGAATCACTTTGGCGAGTTAGATCGGGCTTGTTCAAAGGATTGGCTAAAAATTCTCAAAAAAAATTGGCGTGTCGGCGATGAGAAAGCCTTTCGGCTAATCACCAACAGCATTCAGCGAGCAAGGATTAGCTCACCGAAGGTTACAATGGAAATAAGGTGCAGGGGTGCAGAAAAGGGCGATCAAGAAGGTCTTTTGGCGAGTGCCTTCGGTGACCTCAAGCTTATCGCCAAAATTTATTGAACCCAACTACTCATTTAACGTGAAATTAAAGGCGAGATGGGAAACTTCGGCGAACCGCAGAGTGGTTTGGCGAGCTCGACCCAGCAAGCCAAACGACCCAACGTGCTTACTTTCAACCTAACTTCTCAAAATAAACCCCGCAACCCCCAAAAAAAATCAAAGCATACACTTATCAAATTAAACGTAAACCCATTACACCCATTGCCCCAGGATACTCAGACTTCTCCCGATTTTGCCAAATTATTCATTTAATGACTTTTACCCTTACGAATGACGTCAACCACTCCATCATTTGGCAAAATATGTCCTTTGGCACATATACGGTTTACTTAGACTTCACCCAACTAGACCCAACAACATGCATGCACAACCCCACAAGGTTAGATCTGGATTGGATTTATAAAATTGCGGGCCTTAACTTTCAAACTTTTTACATACCCTCACTCTCGATTCTCGTAAAAATTGCACCTAGTTAGTATTTTCAAATTTTTGCAAATCGTAAGTATTTTAGCTGTTTGAGTAGTGCTTGGATCTGTGATAACATGTTGCTTAGCATCACAGTCTTGATCTAATCTGCCTAAAAGGTTGGCTCTCCAAACCCTGCATTTAATTTTGGTATGGATGCTCTCATTTCAAGTAATTTTATCCAATGTCGTGTGATGTGGTTTTTGGATGAATCTAGATTATTCTAAGCGTTAAGGCGAACTCGCCTAACCCTTTGGCGAGTCGCCAAATCATCCCATTTGGCCTTTAACCTTAGGCTGCTTATAGTCAGTGTTCAGTAACCTTACGGCGACTCGCCAAGCTATTCGGAAAATCCTTCTGAAACTGTGTTTCTTTAATACTTGATCTAGTTATTCTGACTTCTTTCGAATTCTTTGTAGAAATGGCTAAATCTAAAGTTGCAGGAAGAAGCAAGCCACCCAAAGATAGAACAAAAGGGATTACAATGAGAAAGGATGCAGACACATTCTGAAGCAAAGTTGCTAAACTTTCCAAAACTTGCGAGAAAGCGAAAGGCAAAGACAAGTCCATTTAATTTTCAGAAAGGGTTGAGCGGCGAGTTAAGAGGGGGAGTTATTCACCTAGGGCAAGGACTCCCCAGTATACAATTACTGCACCTCATGTTCCAGCGCTAACACTGTATTAGCACCTCTCGTACAAGGTCCTCAATCGAAATCAAATCGAGAAAAGGCTGAGGGGTTGAGGAAAATCCTGGATGGAAAGCGTTTGTCCATAGAGAGGGTTATAGATAGACACCTAGAGATAATGGAGTGTTTGAGATACCACAAGTTCCAAATCTTCACTAAACCCCGTGACCCTTATATTCCAAACAGGGTAAGAGAGGTCTACAGTGCATATACTGCGCTAATACCCCAGCGAAAGCAACTAGCAACAACGTTCAGAGAAGTTAGCTATGTGGTTGTTAGAGGCAGGAGAGTGAAGTGTGATAATGAGGAAATCAACGGAATCTTGGGCATGCCCACAAATATTGGGGATCACTGCTAGTATCTGATTACAACAAAGAAGCTGGAAGAGATGAAAGAGTGGTTAACCCCACTAATTGAAGATGAACTCCAAAGTGGGCAGTGGAAGAAGTTTCGATTGAAAAGAAAGAACTAAACATAGTCGCAAGGTTCTGGTTTGGTTTTATCAGCAACACAATTATGCCATCCCAAAATGATTCGATCCTTAGCCTTGCCAAGCTAGCCTACTTGGGTTCTATCATAGAAGAGACTCAAATAAACTGGGGTACAATCATTGCTTCATAGATACTCATGCATGCAAGACAGAGTCGAACCTCACTTCCATTTCCAGTCTTGATCACATAATTGTGCAAACGAGCCCAGGTGCCTCGGGATGTCAGGAAGCACGTAGAAGTGATGCCCACAACCTCTACTATTATCCAGAGGATCGAAGCTGAGTATCTTAAGGATAAGGAAGAAAAGAAAAAGGCAGCATCGATGAAGATAGTAAACACAGAATCATCACCTGCGGGGACATATCTGTCTACTCCGACCCCTGGCCCTTTAAGTATATCCATTGCCACTATTACTCACACTGATTCTTCAGGTTCTTCTGTTGCTGCAAGATCGCCAAAACCTATCACTATTGTTCTTGATTCCCGACTTCCACTCACTCGGGGGTCTCTACTGCGGATGGGACAGCTGGCTCTTTCTGCTGATCATCGAGCTGCAAACCTAGAGGCCTCTGTTCCAGACATGATTCGAATTTCCTTGACTGATATTGTGACGCCTTTGAGCACTACCATTGATGCCGTAGCAGCAAGAATAGCGGTGTGTGAGCTTACCAAGGGTCCATAGAGGAGGTGACAACTTTAAAAGCTGCCATTGCTGAACTATGAAAATATATAGACCACATGAAGTCCACCGATGTATCCATGGTCTTTTGAATAGTAGAGACTCCAGAAATGCCCAAAATACCTCAGGTTACATCAGGGCATGGAGATGGAAGGAAACATACAACTGATCCTGAACTAAAGGCAGAAACTGGCGAAGAGATGTTTGAGGAACTTACAGCGGACAACATAGCCGAGAATGAAGAATCATGATAAATGTTGTTGTGCAAGCTTCTTTAGCACAGTCTCTTGCTGCGGAATCCAGTGGAGCTAGTCCTTCTGGTAGTCACTCCGGATACTGATGCCATGACAAATGGAGCAATCGCATATCCAGGATCCCCAATTTACCTCCCTCTCTATTATTAGTTTTCTTTCAAATCTTTGGATATTTATTATTTGCATTTGAGGACAAATATTTTTATTTGTGGTGGGGTGAGGCCCACCTGTGTGTCCTACTTTTTTCTCATGTTTGTGTTTATATCTAGGTTGTTCTGTTTATAACTGTTTTCCACTACTTTTGTGGATGTTTGAGCTGATGGCTTTCTTTTGTTTTTAATTGCAAACGATTTTTTACCCTACCTAAAAATTTTGAATTTTTCGAACATTTTTCCTACCCCTCATGAGTTGAATGTGGTTGTTCTTTTGCAAAAAAAAAGAGTCACGGTTTTGATCAATACCGGTGACTTGAATAGTGCTCTCAATTGAAAGAACATGAATGTACGGCTACGATGAGGACAAATGAAGTTACATAGACAATGTGTGAACTCTTTGCATCTCGTTGTGATTAGCCATCTATCAAATTGATTCTCTTATAATGACCGTTGCACACTAGCGAAAGTGTGTAGTATTGCTTGACTTAAGTGTCAATGCCTTATGTGATTAGCTTGCTTTAAAACTTGCATGAATAAACCTAGAATTTGACCTGTTAGTCGGATTGATTTAGAAAGGTGTCCTCTTGAGATGATCTTAGGCAACTTTAAAGAGTATGAGCCAAATTTGACATATACCTTATTTGTGGCCTACCCGTACGCGTGTGAAACTCTTTTGAACACCCTTTGAGCCTTACCTTTCTTTGGAAGAACTTTGATGAACCCTAGACCTTACTTAACCTACTACCTACAATCCTCTTGAGTTGTGATTTAGAGAATAGCCAACTTAGGCCTAAAACCTAAGTTGGGGGTGTGGTGAAAAGGAAAAGGACAAGTCAAGAAGTGCAAGAAAAAGTCTCCCTTAATCCATGGTATTGAATAAAAATGGAACCACTTCAATTCGATTCAAAAATAAAAGGTGGAATAATGTTATAAGGGAATCGTGTTTCAAGCAATCCATGGAGGAGAATAAAAAGGTGACTTAGAAGCACTAGAAAAAGAATTTATAAAGGAAAAAAAGGGAATGCCTTAAGAATGCCACAACTCACGAGGAAAAGGTCATTGAGCCTAAATGACCATACCTTTGCACTCAGCCCCATTACAAGCCTTAGAAAGACCTTTTTGATCTTGAGTAAGCCAAATCGAAAGTCTATTGGAAAATAAGGGCAAAACTATGGGCTAAAACATCCATTGTGTTTCTTTTTATTTAGTGTGAGCGTTGCAGCTGATTCCTCATCTTGAATTGATTAACCTCTGTGTGTGAATATTGAATCATTCTTCATGTGAGCGAATTTAGATACTTTTTGTTGAGCTTGAACTTTCACAAGTAGCAAGTATTGCGAGCATGAGAATCTTTGGTAATGGTGTGTCACAACTTGAATCTTTGAGTACACAATTGATCCTTGCATAAGTAAACTCAGTCTTGTTATGTGCACTCGTGATTGAGTCTTGTGTAGCACTATTTGAGACACCCTTTTTGAATGGATGAACTCATGTTTGCTTGAGGACAAGCAAAAGTTTAAGTTGCGGGTATTGATGAGTCCACAAATTGGACTCATTTAGGGGTTTATTTAGATAGAAATAGTGTCCTCGAATGCTTATTTTGTCTCAATATCTGATAAAAAATTTTAAGTTTCACGTATTTGAAGTTTTAGTGGAAGCATGGACACATAGGCGCAAAAAGGAACAAAAAGGCTAAAAAAAATGAAGAAGATGAACCATGAGCATCGCCAAGAACCTTTGGCGATTCACCGAAAGGACAGACTCTGGCATTTGTTCCAGTATGCGAAGCCCTGAAGGAAGATAATCAAAAAGGCGATAAAAGGAGCAGTCGGCGCTTCACCGAATAGTTTCGCTAAGCAGTACTACACCACTTAATGGTCCAGAACGTGAAGATGTTGTAGGCTAGCACTCAACGGCGATGAGACAGAAGAAGGGTGAGTCGCCGAGTCATTTGGCGGACTTGACTAACCTTGCCGAACTATCCGCCTGCACTAATTTTTTATGGCTATAAATACTCAACTCTTTATTAATTTTAGAAGTTATGAACCATTATTATTATTTTCAGAATAGAATAGTACATTTTTATATATTTCCTCTCAAGTTTGTAGAGGGTTTTGTGGGAGACTTGAAGAGAGAAGGATTTCATATTTCCCAAGGTGGAAGTGGGTCTTCTCCATTCTTCTTCCTTTGCTTAAATCAAGGTTTAATTTCTTAAACCCATTTTATTTTAGTATCATTTTAGGTGTATTTTGTTATTTCTTGATGTGTGGCCAAAACCCCCCATTCTTGGGGTGTGATTTAGCAAATATGTGTTGATATTGTTGTTGGGTCTTGCTTGTTGATAGGGTAGATGTATTTTAATGGTGATTTCACCTAGTGGTTGTGGTTTAATTTAATGGGTTTGTAGTTGTAAATACAAAACCACCCATGTGTTTTTGGCTTGCCCGAGAGGGAGGTCGCAAAACCAAGAACACTAGACTGATGATCTAAGGAGTGGGTCGACATGAGGTTCAACCCGAGAGGGTGAGCCCTAGTCCCATATCCTAACACTCAGCTCGAGAGAGTGAGTGGGGTAAGGCGTAGGTTGGTTTTCATGCGGCAAATGGGTGTCCGAGAGGAACCCATTTGAAATGTGGTAAGTTGCTCGAGAGGGAACTTATTTCCATCTAAATCTTAACCTAGTCACTATTATCTTGCAAATTTCGTATTGAAAGCATGTACCCAACGATTTATCTCAACTTGTATTGCGGTCACACCCCAAGAATATTTCCCCATACTTGATTTTCTTGTTAGTTTTTGCTATTTTTACTACTTGTGACAAAATCCGTGTCACCCCCTTTAATTTACCATATTTTTGTTCGTTAATGTCTTTAGCTAAAACTAGTTAGAGCTTAATTTTATTTTTCTATCAATTCTCAAAACCACTCCCTTGGGAAATGACCCAACTTTTAGTTCGGTTACTGTACTATCGACGATGGTAGACACTCATACCGTAGGTTAGTGTCGCTTGTCATGATAAGCATTAGCGTGGTTAGCTGGGAAGTGTCAAGTTTGGTCTTGATTGACCTCTCTTTCATGGTACGAGGCTTCCGAGCTGATTCCGAGCTCCTTTGTAGATTTTGACATAAAATGGCGCTTTCGTGTGAGACCCATTTTTGTCAATATGACCTCATATGGAAATTTCAACTACACCATTGAGTCTAGATATCAAATTTAGTGTGGTTGCATATCTCGTTTGCATGCACGAGATTCTGAAAGAGTTCGAAACAACATGTCAGTGTTTTTAAGTTTCCAAAAAAAATACTGAAATCTGGTGCATATATAGCAAAAATATCAGCTCATTTTGGAAACATCAAAACCCCATATCTCTCTCATTTCTTAGCCAAATGAGGTGATTCAAAGTGTGGAAGCTTCATTTTGATGGTGTCTTTGTTGTAGACTGATCGAAAGTTGTCGGGTATGCTTGTTCAAGGTGCAACTGTAATAATCTAGACTAATGTAGCCCTTTTCTAATTAGTGATTTTGTCTATATCTATTTGGTGATATCTTGCACATTTTAACTCAGTTTTGGGTGATTTGAAATCCCACGTGTCGGGAATTATTGAGCCTACGTCGTGGAGTTTTCAAGGAGTGCTGGGAATCCTTCGATTTTTGAAAATTCTAAGTTTTACCTACAGCATATTTTTTTAAAATTTATGAAAGAGTGATTAATTTGTATGTTGGACTTTCACTGTGTTTCGAGCCCCGAATTGTGTTCCTTTTTACAACACTAGTTATGGTGTAGTGATGAGTCTTTTGGAAGAATTAAATCCAGAAAGTCTGGTGCGTGTCCCCCATTTTCCATTTCGGCTTTAAAATTGACCCGTCTTCGTTTGTTGTGATTTTGGTGTTTAATCGACCATACATATGTTGCGATCCTATATTTGATAGTTTGGCAGCGTTCAAAGGTCGTTTGGACAGTAAAAGCTTTGGCGAAGTGATTTGAAGCGGTGCAGTTGACCTCAAGATAGGCTTCAACTTCCTTTCTATCTAGATTGAGCCTTAATGTGTGGACTTATTTTGAATAGTATGAATTGGGAATGGAGACCTAGTATTCTTACCTCTCTTCTTAGATACCATGTTTTAAGTTTGAACGACATTATCTCGGGCATAGTTCCTTGCTAGTTGGGTTGTTTGGGTTTTGGTTTATGCTTGCTATATAAATTACTTTATTCTACTTGCTTTCTAATGCATGGCCATCCTTAGCCTATGATAGACCAGTGTTACCTTAGACTTTCAAACTTTGTTGCTTTGCTTTGTTTTCGACGTCGTTTTAGACTGACTAGATCCTTGTAGACTGGAATAAGAGACTAGTATGAGCCTTAGTTTAGTCGAATTTCTATCTTATCAGATCTTCTATCCACTTCTCGTTATTAATGCGGTTCCAATGTGTTACTGGAGGTTTCTGTTATCGCGACGATTGACGATTGAGTTGTACTAGGCTGGGAGCCTTTTGTTCATACCTTTCGGTAGGTGGTGTCCCATAGTGACTTGACTTGACATGGGATTCTCCTTGGAATTTCACATCCTTGGCACTCTTGTTAGTTAGGTAATGAGTTGGTTGGTTACAGTGCTTATTTACGGTTCGAGGCTGTTATTTCCAGTTCAAGGTTGACGTTTTACAATTCAAGGCCATTATTTCTATCTTAAGACTGATGCCTTGGATTTGATGCCCAGATTCATCACCTTGGGTTTGAGTCCAAGATTCAATCATTTTGGGTTCAAGGCCAAGCTTATACCACTTTGGATTCCAGGTCCAGATCCTATCATTGTGGGTTCGAGGTCCTGTTAACTTCTTGTGGACTTGGATTTGATTATTTTATTCTTGTAGTCTTAGCTATTCTATGTACCTATCAGGATTATGGTCGTCCGTTCGGGTTTAGTTTAACTATACTTTGATTTAATTCCTCTACTCATGTGTGTTCTTTCTTTCCCTGTATGAGATTTGTTTCTTTCTAGAGTATATCTTTTCATATTATTTTTACCTTTCTCGCTCAGTCGGTATATTGCCTATTAAGTACCTTATTTTGGTACTTATGCTACACTTTTCATCTTTTCGTGATTCAGGTCCTAGTACCAGCTATCAGCCATGATCGTCTTATCATCTTTTGTTTTTGTTGCTTGGCGACGAGGGTGAGCACTTGGTTTTCTGCATTTATCCTGTCTCCTTGTACTTATTTTAGGTAGTCTTGTTTCTTTTTGAGACATGCTTTGTTGTGGTCCACTTTTGGGACTTGTACTCTTTATTAGACATTTCTATATGAGTGACTTCCAGGTGCTTGTAGGGTTTTCTGTATATATTTATTTTGGTTTTCTTCCCCTTGTTGTCCTTTATTTAGATTGTTATTTTCTCTAGGACCCACCCTTCCTCTTATTACATGATGCTCTGGATTACAGGTTTACTTACCTACTGGTGGGACATAGTAGGTATCATCATGATTCGAGAAGTCGGGTCGTGATAAATATTTATATATACAGAAAGATTTTTTTAATTTTTATATTGTTAAAAATATTTTCTTTTGGGGCATCTTAATCACTATTAGTTTCTTAGCATTAGTATTAAATAATTGCTTATTTTAATACCGAGAGTGTATGCCTTTCTCATTGATTTACCTAGTACATGTTATTCAAAGATGTGTGTTCTGTGTTTACTTCCTATGTGATATGGAAGTGTTTATCTTAACTTATTTTTTTAGCATAATTAATTAAGTCTATGTTCATTCTAAGTAATTGTCATGACCCAGGGGTACACCCTAGATGCAACACGGAATACTTGACCCCGAAGGGGTTTCATAGAAGCCTTTATCATATAATAAACATAAGTAATAGAAATGATGCAGAATTTAAAACTTTTTACAATCGAAGTCTTTTCATAAAACTCAAATGGAAGTCTAGGCATTGTCTCAATGAACCATCAAATACAATCGAATATCAATAAGCGTCACAACCCTTTTACAACATAGTCTCAAAAGAAGAAGTAGAAGAAACTACAAATGACCAACTTTTGTCCTCGAACCATGAGGACTAATCAAAAGCGTGGAGAGAATCAATCCAAGCTTTACACAAAGGGAGAAGTACACCTCAACGACCGGAACCTACACTTATAGAAAAATGTAGAAAATATGGGTTAGCACAAAAATTGCACTAAGTATGGTAGCCATGCATAAAATCCTTAAAACATGCTAAAAGGGGACATTTACTTGAAACCATGCATTTTATCAAGTTTAAAAGTCATCATGCACATTTGTGAAGAAACATAAGTCAAACCATCTTATAAGCAACCCTAAGCTATACATGTGCAATGTATAGATAGGATCCCATAATCCTATCTAATACTAAGTACAACTTTGGGATCACCAACATCATACATACCTTACCTTGACATCATCCATAGCCAACACTCATAGACAAGGAACTATTCATTTGCATAGCTTGTAGCAAGTAAAGTCACTCTTAGCAACAATTCATATCATACATGCATAATTCATAAGTCTTCATAGCATAAGAGAACCACACCACAACCACTCTGAAGGCCAACTTGTGCAATGCATAAATGGAGTCCCATACTCCCACTCGTACTAGTACAACCTCTTAAGAAGCCATAGTTAAAGTTCATGTTCATGTTCTTGTCATCGTTCATATTCTTTCCATGTAGGGAAATATAGCCTTAACCGACATAGACCATGTGAGCTACATGGAATCTGGTGTCATGCCCCCACACCGAAAAGATATGTCCTACTTGCCTACGGTAGAACGCATATATTAGCTTCTAGGTGGATAAACTAGCTAAAGACCTATGTGGGCACATAGTTACGGGATAAGGAGATTGCTACTAGAAACCCGGACAAACTGACGTAAAAGGATTCCATCTCATGAGATAACTATCTTGGGAACCCAGACTAACTGGCATGAAGGAACCCATCTCATATTCATATCCACTCGGTGCTAAGCATAATTCCCTTTAAATTCGTGTTCATAGTGTGTTCATCAGAATAGCCTTTCATTCAACACAACAAGATCATCATAGTCTTAATTCATTCATGCATAATAATGTGTAAGGGTATAGGTGGGATGATCTTTCAATCAATACTACAATTACACCATAATCATAGAATCTTCATTCTCAACATAAATCTTGAAGCACATGCATAATTCTCACATTCAAGTACGAATTCTCATAATTTACCCTTCAAGAATCATGAATCACATTCAACCCAACATTTTGAATTTCTGCATTAGATATGGGTAATAATAAAATTCAATCAATTCATATAAGACCCATTTACATGCTTCTAAAATCAATTAACCCACATTAACATCACAATTTAGCAACATAGGGGATCGATGGGTTCTTGAAAAAATTTCACTATAATTCAACCATAAGTAATCAATTCAATCATATCCCAACATAATTCAACCATTGAAAACATTTTTAAGAAGAACCCATGATTTTTGAACAAAGCCTTAACTTTTGGGGAAAATTATAAGATTTGAAATCAAGTTTTGAAGGGGCTATATGGGTGGAATCTACCCATTTATGAAAACTATCATACCTTGCTAAAGAATCTTCAAAGAATTTGATTAAAAAAACCATTCATTTCTTCAAGCCAAGCTTCAATTCTACTCTTCTTCTTTTTTGGTCTTTAGAGAGAAATATTGTGAGGAATATGAACTTTTGATTTTGATTTGGGTCTTTGTGAAAGTTATTTAGTTTGGATGTTTAATAACTTAAAATACCTTATATATTTATTTAAAAATAATATAAAATATACCCATTTAAATTGGACTAAAGATTAAAATTTATGAAAATACCCCCTTGCCCAAGTGGATTGCCCACACGCCTAAGGCAAAGTCCAAGAAGGCTTCCTCGAGCAGTCACGTGGCCTGTTGCCTTTGGATTTTGAAGCTAAGGCATTGTCCATGAGGGCTCCCATGAGCAGTGGACCCTAGTGTGTACCACACCTATTGCCACGCGACTAAGGTATTTACCACGAGAGGTGCTCCACGGGCAGTGAAGTCCTTCACGCCTTGTGGACCCTCGCGTGAACTCCCTCTATGCCCAAAAATGGCTAAGACATATTTCACGGAGGGTCTTCACGGGCAGTGGAGTCTTCCACGCGTCGTGAACCCTCACGTGGACTGCCTCCTTTGCCTCAAAACGGCTAAGGCAAAGTTCATGAGGCCTTCTAAGGGCAGTGAAGGCCTTCACTCTCCGTGAAGCCTCACGTAAACTATGCCTTTTGCCCACACAGCTAAGGCAAAGTTGAATAGTGCTTGTACTGGCAGTGATGCCTTTCACCTTCCTTGAACCCTCTCTTGAACTTATAATTAGCTAATTTTCTTTTTGGGGCTATTTTACAACTCTAAATCATGCATCCAATTTTAAGACTCAAACGGAAGGCTCTAGTTTCACCTACTAATTTTGTGGGTGTTACATTATCTCCCCCTTGGGAACATTCTTCCTCGTATGACAATCTAGACACCTTACGGAATTTAAGACCCTAGACTAGCAGCCCAACATGCATGAAATATCGAAATAATGTACCACAGAAAAGAGGAAACTTCAACTCCATCTCAACATGGTCAATGCAACAAAAAGAAAGTAGGAACTACATCTATCAACCCAATATGCATGAAATTCAACATTTCTCATGTTTATAGGAGAACCTACCTTCTCAAATAAAAGCATGCTCAACACAACATTATGGTCCACAAGCCTACACCCTAGATGTGGCCGATACTCGAGAACATTTTTTGGTTCACAAGCGAACCCTTATCCTGGCTGACTACAAGCGGAAGACTAACTCAAGCATATATAAGCATTAAATTGAAAGAAATGTTTAAAACCAGTTTACTAAATTTGAAAACTTCGCTGAATATACGGAGTATGAAACATAAGTTTTAAATAAAATATCTGAAACTAAAAGACTCTCCAAAATTGTGTATCTATGAACTCAAAGTGAATGTAAAGAAATTAGGGAGTAAAATCATTTAAAGCTTTACAAAATACTTTTTCATCTATGAACTCAACATAATAAGTGATATATAAAAATACACTTTAACTCTATTGACAGATTCTCTAACCGACAACCATCGGTAAGAGCAACATGACGATACAACATCTCGCCCATGGTGCCAGAACTATCTTATACCTTAGGGGGATATAGGACATCCTCAACTAAGTGGATCCACTAAGCTATGCTTAAAAATCAATAAGGAATCATCTATAAAGTATGACCTTTTACTCTTGTTGGCATATATGGTTTATGAGGAGTTTGAGTTGTCTGAACTCCTCCCCATATCGTGGCTCAATACTAGTCCCAATAATATATACTCATGTTTAAAAACATATGGCTCATATGTTTAAAAACATATGGCTCATATGTTTAAAAACATATGGCTCATATGTTTAAAAACATATGGCTATATGTTTTGTTCTTTTGGGGTGTGCAAGCCCAAGTCTTGTAATATATTAAATTTACTATTTGTTTTGAATTGTTGTGTGAAGCATGAACCGGCTAATTTGGGTACTCAGAAGTTGGTAATATTCTTTTTATATCATTTTGTTTAAGTGTGACGATAATATATGCATGAAAATCTTGTAAGTTATTTCCTTAGATTATCTTGGAAGGGTTTCTCTGCAATAACTTAAGATTTTATGCGGCTTCAATTTGACACAAATAAATGTTTAAATGGGAGGGTGCACATCCTTAACCATTCTTTTTATATGAACCTAATTTCTCTACTAGATTATAATCAATATGCCTTCGTTAATCTCTTCTATATGTCACAAGTATTAAATTAGATTTCTTCTTTAAATGGTAGTATCCTTCTGAAAGGGTCGCTACAGTTAAAGTAATTGTTTTAGTAGCAACCCTCGAGGTTGCCATAAAAACAAATATTTTTAGTGACGATAATAAAAAAATTCATCGCAGTTATTCACCAGAACATTGGCTCATAATTAACAATCTTATAAGAGGGAGTTTCCATGAGAAAACAAGCAACATGTCAACATGCTTCTTTGGCATGGAAGGACAATATGATCATTCTAATAAACAAAATAAAACACGATTGGTGCATAAGTTAAACAATCAATATGTTTCACTATTACGAAAAGGCACAATGTCACTAAACTCTTACGGTTACAAAATCTAGAAAGGGGCAACAATTCGACGCATTTGATGGAGCTTCATTTAGTTGATTTTAATAATTAAAGCTAGAGTTATTTATTTGTATTTTAAAATTTTATTATTTATTTGAAAATTACGTAAAAAATATTATAAGTTACAACAATTTAACTATCTTATAAGACTATCTCCAACCTCATTCTATTTTACTCTTCATTCTCTATATTTAGAGAGTAAAATAGAGAATTAGATCTTCAACCACACTCTAAAAATTTCTATATTTTCTACTTATAGAGAGATGGTTAGTAGTTCTTCAAATTGGAGAACTACTACTCATCCTAACTATTTCACTTTTTTATTCATTTAATATTATTTCTATTATTTTGTAATTAACATATTATTTTTCATTTAAGATTGTTAATTAAATTTCCAATATTTGTAATTATTTTTAAATGTAATAAGACATTTAAAAAAAATATATTATTTAATATATACTACTTTCATCCCAAATTAACAATATTTCAAATTAAAAATATTTTGATCTTCCTCGCTTTAAGTGATAATTTGATATTATTATTAATTTCACTACAAAGAATGCACAAAATTTAAATGATAAGATGAGAATTTTAATTTAAAAATATAATAACATAATCATTTAAATACAAGATAACAATACAATACAATAAATAACATAATAATTTTCAAAATTACCACAATAATTTAGTAAATTTGTAGGTCATTTTCAGATTTAAAAATTTTCGAAAAAATTAGTATATGATGAAGAGAATTCTTGTGCTTGTGATTGCGGTGGTGCTTGTTAATTTCTTTTTTCAATTATTCGTAGTAGTTCTTTAAGATTTTAGAATAAAAGATAATTTTATATGAAATAAAGAATTTGAAAAAAAAATTATATTACATAAAAATTATAGAGGGTGATTATTTTGAAAAAAGAAAGAACAAATTTATATTTTGAAAAAAATGTTATAGAAATAGAAATGATAATACAATATTAATGAGAGAGAAGAAGATACGTTTTTAGAGTGTAAAATAGAGAATTAAGTTGAAATTGGTTGTATGAAAAAATAAAGATCTTTATATTTGCAGAGTAAAAAATAGAGTGTAGGGTTGGAGATGCAGGGAGTTTTCACGCCAAAGCAGGCAGCATGTCAACATGCCTGCTTTTGCATAGAAGAACAGTTTGGTCATTTCAATAAAATAAAATAAAACATGATTGATGCATAACTTAAACAACACATATGTTCCGTTATTATGAAAATGTACAATGTCACTAAACCCTTCTGGTTAAAGCATCTCGAAAGGGGCAACATTTGTGTCACGACCCAGCCCACCGTGATTGGCACCCACACTAACCCTCTGATGGGAGAACCATTACTACAAGCCGACTAAGAAATTTTAACAAACTAAATCATTTAAAGATACAGAAGCAGGTTTAAATGAAGAAATTAATATGGGGTTCCCATAAACTCCGTAGTCTTATCAAAACATCTAAGCATAACCCTTACGGAAATTCAACCCCTAGACCTGAAAATCATTGTACCAAAATTATATCACTCAACAAGTCTTAGAAAAAAAAAGGGGGTACAACCCTGAAACTAAACAAAAGCAAAATCTCTGAATGAATAAATAGCCTGAGTCCGAAAAGAATGGACTAAACTAATGATGTATCTATGGCAGCCTGAAAGAACTGGCTCACCCTCGAATCCGGTCTCGATCAATGATCTCCTAACTGAGATCTGTCAGTAGTCGCCTGAAGATTCCGTGTACTAAACAAAGAAAGAATAAGTGCAGTATCAGTACACTAAACCACAGTGTACTAGTAGGATCACACGGCTACTCCGGTAAGCGAAATATACGCAAGTAATTACAACACAATAAACACATATATACGTAAATGCATGTTTCAGTTATCATTTAGGAGAAACATACAATTTCCTAGTATCAAATGCAGGTAGATATGAACGTAACAATCACAAGTGGTCCTCTCATGGAATCCACACCCAAACTGTTAGTGTGTCAGAACGTGACACCCTATCCAGTCAGCACACCCATAATGAACAATGTTCATAGCCATAGAATCAAGTAAAAGGTTCATGACATGTAATTGTTCACACATAAGCATTTCATAAGATTTGATTCATGTTTCCCTATTCACATGCATGCATGCATACAATGAAACAATTAATCTGCATATATCACATAATAGAAATCGTACCATCACCTATCTCAAAATCCCCCTCAACGGCTTGCACGGAGACAAAAACTTGGAATTTGAGTTCCAAGCTCCCATTTCGCAACACGCCTTCGACTCTTGACGTTCTAAAACTACCCTTTCACGCCAAAATCAGTTTCGGGAGTTCTACTCGCCTGAATTTTATTCCGTAAAGCTATACAGGCTCATTAACGTATTGGCTATCCACTCATGTGATCAAACTCATAATTAAATCCCCCATTCAATACTAGATTTCAATAGACCTCACTTGACTCAGATTTCGTCCAAGTCAGGCCTAGGCTAGAAAATTCCAAGTCACTACTCAGAAATTTTCTGGCCCAAATTATTTTCCCATAGGGTTTCCTATAACGACAGAAACAAGTCGTTACTATAGATACAAATTTATCCATCACTCGTCCCCGAGTAATAAACTAGGAGAATGGCTAAGGCAAAAGTAGAGTAGTACATGAATTATTGAACAACTTGGGATGCTTGTCTCGCATGTCCTTCTCGGTTTCCAAAGTAGCTTCCTCAACCGGACGATGCATCCATTGAACTTTCATGGACTTTATCTTATTGTTTCACAGATTCCGAACATCGCGATCGAGAATTGCAATCAGTTCCTCCTCATACTGAAGGTATTTGTCTACCAAAACTAAGTTCTACTTTATTATGTAACCTTCGTCCCCATGATTCTTCTTCAACATAGACACATGGAATACTGGATGGACTCCAGATAGGCTAGGCGGTAAAGACAACCTATAAGGCATTTGGCCTACACAGTCAAGAATCTCAAATGGTTCGATGTATCGAGGATTAAGCTTGCTCTTTTTGCCGAATCACATCACCCCTTTATGGGTGACACTTTTAGAAGAACTTGCTCACCATTCTAGAATGTCATGTCCCTTACCTTACGGTCTGCATACTTTTCCTGTCGACTCAGGGCTGCTAAAAGCTTAGCTTGGATGCTTCTCACCTTATCCTAAGTATCTTTCACTAAATAAACCCCTAAAGGTTTAAGATCTCCAACCTCAAATGACCCTATGGGTGATCCACATCCCCTCTCATAAGGTACCTGAAACGGTGCCATGTCAATGTTGGAGTGGTAATTGTTGTTATATGAGAATTCACACAAAGGTAGGAACTTATGCAGAAGTTGTCCAAAGTCAATGAGACAAACACTCAACATGTCTTCTAAAACTTGAATTGTTCTCTGTGACTGCCCGTTCGTCTGTGTATGGAAGGTTGTGATAACGGTGAGCTGCGTACCTAACTCCTCATTCAATTTTACCCAAAACTTGGATGTGAACTGCGTAATATGGTCTGAAAAGATGGAAAGAGGCACCACATGCTGCCACACTATCTCCTTCACAAAAAACATAGCCAATTGCTGAGCATTATAGTCTACTCTGACTGGAATGAAGTGGGCTGACTTAGTCAGTCTATCAACCACCACCCAAATGGAGTCAAACTTCCCCAAGGTCTTGGGAAGACCAACCACAAAATCCATATTTATCTTTTCCCATATCCATTTAGGGATTCGAATTCGCTGAAGCAAACCTGCAAGCCTTTGGTGCTCATACTTTACCGACTAACATTTTAGGCACTTAGCTACAAACTGAGCTATATCTTTCTTCATGACATGTCACCAATAAAGTCGTTCCAAGTCTCGGTACATCTTGGTCACACCCGAATGAATTGAATACTGCGATGTAATGACTCGAGAGCACCTCATAGTCGTTTCCGGCGTATTTGACCTCGAAGAGGTCTTATACAAGCTCTTAGCATACGTCATAACACGTATCATAGAATAAAATCACGAAAAATTTAAAACTTTTACTTAGGAAGTTCAATTTTACTTCATATATGAAATATAGAATCTAACTTCGTCACAATGCACCATCTACACATAGATGTATCGAAAATGGGACTTAGCCCTTACATCAATAAGAAGTTTTGAAATTAGGAAGCACAACAATGTCTTTCAACATAAGCAAAGAACTAAACATAGAGGCTAGATCATAGGGTCTTGTCCTCGGACTTGTGGACTCACCAACTTGGGGAAGCAACTCCAAGTGTCTTGAGAAGTAAGCTTGAATCCTCAACGGCCTGAACCTAAATGTTTGGGAAAAGGGAGAAAATATGGGTTTGTACAACACACGTACTAAGTAAGGCTACTATGCATAAAAACATTAAAACATGCATAAAAGGACATTTTATTCAAAACATGCTTTTTGCCAAGTAAATCCACTATGCACACAAATTAAGTATCACAGTCCAAACCAACATAATATCATCCCAACATGTAGACAGCCCAAGAAATACTAGCGTATTGCAAAGAATAGAACCCCATAAGCCTATTCAAAGCCAAGAATCACATTAAGCAACCTACTTCATGCATACATTCATAAGATCATATTTCATCATAACTTACGATATTCATAATGATCATATATAACATAACTTCAACATACATAAGTCATAATCATCAAAATCATAAGAGAATACTACTACAACCATCTCATAGGATCCCACAAGTGCAATGTGCAAGAGAAGTCCCATACCCTCTCTTACACTTTGTAGAAACCCTTAAGAAAACCCTAGTAAGAGTTCACACCTTTCATACCTTCATTTAGTTTTACATTAGCGAAATATTGCAAAAACCAACATAGACCATGAGAACTACATGGAATCCGGTATTCTACTCCCACACCGAAAAGAGAGGGTTAACACTTGCCTAAGGTGTAGCCATTCGTACATAGCTATCTAGGTGGATCCACTAAGCTAGAATCCTATGTGGGCACATAGTTAAGGGTCAAGAAGATTGCTTCTAGAAACCCTAACTTACTAAACGTGGGGATTTCCATATCATGAGGCAAAACATACCGTAGGTAATTCGGACTTGCTAAACGTGAGGAAACCCATGTGGGGAGCCGGATTTACTAAACCTGAGACCCCATCTCATTTACATGCCCTTTCGGTGCTAAGCATATGATTCCCTTTTGCAATCATCCTTAGTCATCACATAAAGTTCACATTAGCCTTTAATAGACCCTTATGTAGACATCTTACCATAATAGCTCATATGTTTTCATAAGTGAGTAACAATCCTTCACTTTAGAGACACTTAGCAAGTGAGTAAACATTTCACTTTACATTACACTATAATCATGAGAACAACCTTTCAATCATATAGCAATCATACCATAATATTCGTACATACTTCATAGATAATTCAAGTATAGAGGGTCAAGGATGAGGACACTAGGTCATCAACACCACAATAACACATTAGGTATAACATCATTACAATCTATGTAATTCACCTTTCATACTTGAGTTCAAAGAAGAACCAACTTTCATACCTTCTTTCCTTTCGTGGGACATCCATACTTCAATTACCAAGAAATTCATAACCAATACAATATTACAAGGTAATTCATGAAGTAATAACATAATCAACATCAATATAAGCAATTGACACATTTTCTTCATAGCCTTCAAGGCTTCATTTATAGATTCAACCCTAATTTCATAGAAATTATAGATAACCTAGGGTAGAATCATCATACAAACATGAATTACATAACATCACACTCAATTCATAGCCTTCAATCAATATCCAACACAAACTAGGATTAGAATTAGGAAAATAAGGAGAAACATGGGTCTCATGGGGAATTCTTCAAGAAACCACCAATACAACATAAATTCATCCATAATTGTTCATATAACATCAATCAAAGTCAGTTTATAACATCAATTTCACTTTAGAAAGAAGACCCAGGTTTATGGATTGAAACCTAGAAATTGGAGATTTTGAAATTCATCTTGAAGGGGTCTCTTGGGGAAAGGAATCCCAAGAGTGATAAGCAACCATACATTATAGATGAATTAACCACGAAAATCCGAGTTGAAACCTTGGAGAGTTGGTCTTCTTCTTGAAGTTCCAATCTTCTTCTATGGTGTTCTTGAGAAGAGAGAGAGAATGGAGAGAAGGAGGAACTTTAGGTTTAGATCTTTGGAGTTTTATGTTCCAATGATAAAAGTGAGGTAAATTGACTTAAAAATCATTATATACACATCCCCTAAAGTACACTAAATACCCCTCACTTAAATGGATTCTTTAATGAAGTAAAAATAGATTTCTGAATTTTTGCATTTTCGTCGCCGAAAAAGTCCGCCACGCGGAGCTGTTCCCTAATGATATTTGGAATTGAATTTCTAGACAGTAGAGTCCGCGACACGATTTTTCCTCCTTGGGGAAGCAAGTGCGCGACCCGCCCCTATTCCCTCCAAGTGCAATTTGCAAGATGCCTTGGTAGTTTGCTTGGGTAAGGTTGGGGTCCTCCTCGGGTCCCCTTAGTGTGGCCCCGGGGTGTCGTATTCGAACGTTTTGACCCTAGGAACATATTTTTACCTATTTTAAACCTTTTCACTAGATTATACCATCATACGACACTCCGAAACCTGCCAAAATCCTAAGGACACACAAGAACACATTCTTCTCTAGTTTCAGGACGTCCTGGTCGTTTCTTGATGTTTAGACTTTTACTCTTCCAAACCAAGTCAATTACATTAGTTTAGGTTTATAAACATTATTTTAACTATTTTTAAGTCATTATTCATAAGGTGAGGCTCTAACTTAAGTCATAGAATTTTCGGTGTGTTACAATATCCCCCCCTTAGGAACATTCATCCCCGAATGTCACTTGGACTTCTTTCTAGGGACACAATGACTCAAACTAGCAGCACAACAACCATTCACATCAACAACTTCATATCATCATATCATATAGGAATTTAATCCACAACATCACTATGCTCAAAACTCTGTACTTCACATAAGTATAGGAGGAACTACCTTCTCCATATTCAATGAGCATAAACATATATATTAAGCAATCAACAAGACATTTCTTTAACAAGACAACATCAAGCATGCTTATTAGAACTCTCATGAAGACAACATCACACAACATGTATGGGTGCAATATCAACCATGAGAAACAAAATTCACGAGAAATCAAAATACAACTTAAGCATGAATTTTCAAAAAAATATGCACCTATAAGAAAATCATGTCATAATCATCAACACACGTGATTTTCAATTTATACCAAATTAAGAGAGACTACTAACCTCAACTATGGCTAGGAGTAGGAGGAAAAGGATGAGGGTAGCGGGACTTCTTGTCGGCCTCGGCCTCCCATGTTGCACTCTCAACTAGGTGGTTTCTTCATTGGACTTTTACGTAGGAAACCTCTTTATTCCTTAACTTCTTAACTTGATGATCTAGGATTTCGATCGGAACCTATTCATAAGAAAGGTTCTCATTCACCCCTAAACCTTCTACAGGGAGAATGGACATCGGGTCACCTATACACTTCTTTAACATAGAATTATGGAACACCGGGTGAACTGGGGCCAATTTAATAGGTAATTGCAACTCATAAGCGACCATTCCGACACACTTCAAGATCTCATAAGACCCAACATACCGGGGGCTAAGATTCCCCTTCTTACCAAACCTTATCACCCCTTTCATGGGTGAGATTTTTAAGTAGACCCAATCACTTACTTCAAATTCAAGATTTCTCTTTCTATTATCGGCATAAGACTTTTGCCGACTATGAGCTATTTTCAACCTATCCCTTATAAGTCAAACTTTTTTCGTAGCCTCATAGACTACCTCGGGACCAAGAAGAGCAAATTCACCTACTTCAAACCACCCAACCAGAGATCGACACCTTCTACCATAAAGTTCTTCAAAGGGTGCCATAGCAATACTCGAGTGGTAGCTATTGTTGTAGGAAAGTTCTATTAGAGGTAGGTGGTCATCCCAATTACCTTTGAAGTCAATGACATACGCTCTCAACATGTCCTCTAGGGTTTGGATGGTGCATTCCTCTTGACCATCCGTTGGAGGGTGAAATGCAGTACTCAGTTTCACTTGAGTACCAAGTCCACTTTGAAAAGACCTCCAAAAATGGGAAGTAAATTGGGCACCTCTACCTAAAATAATCGACAATGGGGCCCATGCAATTTCACAATATCCTTAATGTACAACTTAGCATAATCTTCCGCTGAATAAGAAACCTTGACGGTAAGGAAATGGGCTGATTTAGTCAATCTATCCACAATGACCCAAATGGAATCATGTTGCCTATGGGTTTGAGGCAAACCTACACAAAGTCCATATTGATCTCTTCCCACTTCCAAGTGGGGGTATCAATATCTTGAGTTAGACCTCCTGGTCCTTGGTGCTCAGCTTTGACTTGTTGGTAATTTGAGCACCTAGCCACAAAATCTGCTGTCTCTTTTCATTCCGTTACACCAATAAATCTCACGTAAGTCGCGATACATTTTGGTGGCTCCCGGATGGATGGAATATCGGGACCCATGGGCCTCCTCTAAGATTGTCTCTCTTAGGCCATCCACATCTGGCATACATAATCTTCCTTGGTGCCTAAGTACCCCATCTTCTCCTTGAGAGAAAGTCTCTATTGCTTTTTTGAGAACCGACTCTTTTAGTTCCATCAAAATAGGGTCAAGATGTTGCTTAGACTTCACGTCAACAACAACCGATGACTCGGAATTATGACGGACCATGACACCTCCTTTTGGGGAATTTTCAAGTCGGATACCCAACCGGGCTAGCCTATGTACATCACAAGCTAACTCCCTTTTTCTCTTCTTTCTCATGTGACACACTACCCATAGATATACGACTCAAAGCATCTGCAACCACATTTCCTTTCTCGGGGTGGTAAATGAGACTCATATCATAATCTTGTAAGAGTTCCAACCACCTCCTTTGTCGGAGATTCAATTCTTTTTGGCTAAAAACATATTGAAGACTCTTGTGGTCGGTAAACATATCCACATGTACCCTATAGAGATAGTGTCTCCAAATCTTTAAAGCAAAGACTACGGCCGCTAGATCAAGGTCATGAGTTGGATAATTCTTCTCATGCACCTTGAGTTGTCTCGAGGAATAAGCTATAACCTTACCATGCTGCATGAGGACACAACCCTAACCCACTTGAGAAGCGTCACAATATACTACAAACCCTTCGGTGCCCTTCGGTATGGTCAAAATCGGAGCAGAGGTGAGCTTATGTTTCAACAATTGGAAGCTCTTTTCACAAGATTCCGACCATTCAAACTTGAACTTCTTTTGAGTTAAGGCCGTTAATGGAGATGCAATAGATGAAAATCCCTCAACAAACCTCCGGAAGTAACCGGCCAAACCCAAAAAGCTTCAGATGTCGGAAGGATTCAAAGGTCTAGGCCAACTTTTGACCGCATCAGTTTTCTTTGGATCAACTTTTATACCCTCACTTGAAACAATGTGACCGAGTAAAGCAACTGATCTTAGCCAAAACTCGCACTTGCTAAACTTAGCATAGAGTTGGTGATCCTTGAGGGCTTGCAATACTCTCCTCAAATGATTCATGTGATCATCCTCACTTTTAGAGTATATCAAGATGTCATCAATAAAGATAATAACAAATGAGTCTATAAAATTTCTAAACACACGATTCACAAGGTCCATGAAAGCCGACGGGGTATTTGTAAGACCAAAGGAATCACTAAGAACTCAAAATGACCATATCTTGTTTGGAAGGCTATTTTTGGAACATCAACACCTCTCACCCTAAGTTGGTGATAACCCGACCTCAAATCAATTTTTGAAAACTTACTCGCTCATTGAAGTTGATCAAATAAATCATCAATCCTAGGGAGTGGATACTTGTTCTTAATGGTCACCTTATTTAACTGTCGGTAATCAATACACATACGAAGAGATCCATCCTTCTTCTTCACAAATAACACCGGTGCACCCCAAGGAGATATACTAGGTTTGATGAAACCCTTATCCAACAAATCTTTGAGTTGAGCTTTTAATTCCTTCAACTCCGTCGGGACCATCCGGTAAGGAGGGATTGAAATGGGTTGTGTATCCGACAATAAATCTATGCCGAAATCTATTTCCAATTCGGGAGGAATCCCGGGTAAGTCATTGGGAAATGCTTTCGGAAAATTCTTCACTATGGGGACCGACTCCAAAGGAGGAATCTCGGACTCAAGATCCTTGACCCTCACAATATGATAGAGACAACCCTTAGAAATCAACTTACAAGCTTTTAGACATGAGATGATCCTTCCCCTAGGAACGGAAGTTCCTCCTTTTCATTCTAAAATGGGTTCATTAGGAAATTGAAACTTCACAATTCTGGTCCTACAATCTATGGACGCAAAACAAGCATGAAGCCAATCCATCCCCAATATGACATCAAAGTCTAACATCTCAAGTTCCACCAAATCAACCAAAGTGACTCTATTGGGCAAAGATATGGGACAACCCCTATAGACTCTTTTAGCAACTATACAATCACCCACCAGGGTAGAAACCAAAAAGGGTTTATCTAAGATATCGGGAAGCATCAAACTTTATAGCCACTACAAAAGACAAAGTGGCACCGGGATCCAACAATGCATAAACATTTATTGAAAATTCTTGCAACATACCGGTCACAACATCCGGAGAGCTCACTTGATCACCTCGGGATTGGAGAGCATAGAAACGATTCTTCTTAGGAGCATCGAGATTTGGGCCACTTGCTTATGCTTGAGCATTTTCCCTTCCTTGAGCCTTTAGCATAGGGCATTCCCTCATCATGTGGCCGCTCTTACCACAACCATAGCAATTACTCGTGCCAATTAGGCACTTACCTTCATGTTTTCGACCACACTTTGTACAAATAGGCTTCTCAACAGAAGGACCACAACCTCTTGCTTCTTCAGGCTTGGGGGTAGACAATTTACCTTTGTTGACCCTTGGAGTGCTAGGAGGACCTTGGTTGGAAAACCTCTTTTTGAACTTTGGCTTATCTTGTATTTCAAACCTAACCTTCGAAGAATTTTCATCATCGGCCCTTGACCTCTCAATTCTCTACTAACTCGCTCAAGCTTTTGCTCCTAAATTTGCTCCGCATGAACCATAAGGCGAGAAATGTCCATGCTTGGGATTAGCATAGCCGACCTACATTCATTCACCACAAGATTGGATATATCCATAACAAATTTGTTCATTGTAGCTCTAGAGTGTGACACCAAAGTAGGAGCATACTTGGACAATTGAGTGAACTTGAGGCCATACTCCATGACACTCATACCCCCTTGACGGAGGTTGATGAATTCTTGTATTTTCCTCTCCCATAGTTCCAAGGGGAAAAACCTATCAAGAAAAGCCATCTTGAATGTAGCCCAACTTATCGGACCCTCTCTAATAGGTCTCCCCTCTTTCCATTGTTCATACCACACTTGTGCTACATCTTTGAGTTGATAGGCGGCTAACTCCGCATTTTCTTGAGAAGACACACCCATAGCCTCTAGAACCTTAAATATTTCATCAATGAACCCTTGTGGGTCTTCTTCCACTTTGGAGTCAAAGAAAGTAGGGGGATTCATCCCTGTGAAATCCCTTACCCTAGAAGCGGTAGTGCTAGCATTGGGGTTCACTTGTACCCTAGCATCCCTTGCAACTTGAGTGGCCAATACTTGAGTCAAATTATGGATATCCGACCTTATCTCAACATTAGACATAGCCCCTTCTTCAATAGGAACTTGAGGGTTTTGAGGAGCTTAAGGGGGGACTGCCTCATTCACATTCTCCTCACCGGCCCTCCTTGCGTTGTTCCTTCTTTTATTCATTTCCTATAAGCACAAGAAAAGGATTAGAAGAAAAGGACTAAATAGAGTTAAGACTTTTAGGCACGACTATGGAATAACAAAAGAGTGAAAGTTTCTAAGCATCTCGTAGCCTCTCATTCATAAGTGTGGCGCGCTTTACACCCATGAACAAGACTCTACTCGACGTGGTATCTTGTGACATGAATCCTACATTATTCTCAACCTTATGCTCTGATACCAAGTCTGTAACAACCCGATAGCACCCCCTAGTCGTTACCGGCGTATTTGACCTCGAAGAGGTTTTATGCAAGCCCTTAGAATTTGTCATAACACGTATCATAGAATAAAATCAAGGAAAATTTAAAACTTTTATTTTGGAAGTTCAACTTCACATCATATATGAAAAATAGAATCTAACTTCGTCACAATGCACCATCTAGACATAGAAGTATCGAATATAGGACTTAGCCCTTACAGCAATAGGAAGTCTTGAAATTAGGAAGTACAACAATGTCTTTCAACATAAGCAAAGAACTAAACATAGAAGCTAGATCATAGGGTCTTGTCCTCAGACTTGAGGACTCACCTACTTGGGGAACCAACTCCAAGTGTCTTGAGAAGTAAGCTTGAATCCTCAACGGCCCGAACCTAAATGTTTGGGAAAAGGGAGAAAATATGGGTTAGTACAACACACGTACTAAGTATGGCTACTATGCATAAAAACTATTAAAACATGCATAAAGGGACATTTTATTCAAAACATGGTTTTTACCAAGTAAATCCAATATGCACACAAATTAAGTATCATAGTCCAAACAAACATAATATCATACCAACATGTAGACAGCCCAAGCAATACTAGTGCAATGCAAAGAATACAACCCGATAACCCAATTCAAAGCCAAGTATCATATTAAGCAACCTACTTCATGCATACATTCATAAGATCATATTTCATCATAACTTACCATATTCATAATGATTATACATAACATAGCTTCAATAGACATAAGTCATAATCATCAATATCATAAGAGAAAACTACTACAACTATCTCTTAGGATCCCACAAGTGCAATGTAAAGGAGAAGTCCCATACCCTCCCTTACACTATGTAGAAACCCTTATGAAAGCGGTAGTAAGAGTTCACACCTTTCATACATTCATTTACTTTTACATTAGGGAAATATTGCATATAACCGACATAGACCGTGAGAGCTACATGGAATTCCGTGTTCTACTCCCACACCGAAAAGAGAGGGTTAACACTTGCCTAAGGTGTAACCATTCGTACATAGCTATCGAGGTGGATCCACAAAGCTAGAATCCTATGTGGGCACATAGTTAAGGGTCAAGGAGATTGCTTCTAAAAACCCTAACTTACTAAACGTGGGGGTTTCCATCTTATGAGATAACACATACCATAGGTAATTCGGACTTGCTAAATGTGAGGAAACCCATATGGGGAGCCGGACTTACTAAACGTGAGACCCCCATCTCATTTACATGCCCTTTCGGTGCTAAGCTTCGTATTCCCTTTTGTAATCATCTTTAGTCATCACATAAGTTCACATTAGCATTTAATAGACCTTTATATAGACATCTTACCATAATATCTCATATGTGTTCATAAGTGAGTAACTATCCTTTCACTTTAGAGACACTTAGCAAGTGAGTAAACCTTTCACTTTACATTACACTACAACATGAGAACTACCTTTTAATCATATAGCAATCATACCATAATATACATACACACTTCATAGCTAATTCAAGTGTAGAGGGTTAAGGAAGAGGAAACTAGGTCATCAACACCACAATAGCACATTAGGTATAACATCATTACAATCTAAGTAATTCACCTTTCATACTTGAGTTCAAAGAAGAACCAACCTTCATACCTTCATGCCCTTCGTGGGACATCTATACTTCAATTACCAAGAAATTCGTAACCTATGCATAATACAAGGTAATTCATGAAGTAATAACATAATCAACATCAATATAAGCAATTGACATATTCCCTTCATAGCCTTCAAGGCTTCATTCAAAGACTCAAGCCTAATTTCAGAGAAATTATACATAACCTAGGGTAGAATCATCATACAAACATGAATTGCATAACATCACATTCAATTCATAGCCTTCAATCAATATCCAACACAAACTAGGATTAGAATTAGGAAAAGAAGGAGAAACATGGGTCTCATGGGGAATTCTTCAAGAAACCACCAATACAACATAAATTTATCCATAATTGTTCATATAACATCAATAAAAGTTAGTTTATAACATCAATTTCACTTTAGAAAGAAGACCCTCGTTTTTGGATTGAAATCTAGAAATTGGTGATTTTGAGATTCATCTTGAAGGGGCCTCTTGGGGAAAGGAATCCCAAGAGTTATAAGCAACCATACCTTACAGATGAATTAACCACGAAAATCTGAGTTGAAAACCTTGGAGAGTTAGTATTCTTCTTGAAGTTCCAATTTTCTTCAATGGAGTTCTTGAGAAGAGAGAGAAAGTAGAGAGAAGGAGGAATTTTAGGTTTAGATCTTTGGGGTTTTGTGTTTGACTGATAAAAGTGAGGTAAATTAACTTAAAAATCATTATATACACGTCCCCTAAAGTACCCTAAATACCCCTCACTTAAATGGACACTTTAATGAAGTAAAAATACATTTATGAACTTCTGCATTTTCATCGCGGAATTGAGCTGTTCCCTGAAGATATTTTGAATTAACTTCCGAGACAGTAGAGTCCGTGACACAACCGCATCGCGAACTGAATTTTTGTTCCTTGGGGGAGCAAGTGCGCGACCCGCCCCTATTCCCTCCAAATGCAATTTGCAAGCTGCCTTGGCAGCTTGCTTGGGTAAGGTTGGGGTCCTACTCGGGTCCCCTTAGGGTGGCCCCGGGGCGTCTTATTCGAACGTTTTGACCCTAGGAACATATATTTACCTATTTTAAACCTTTTCACCAGATTATACCATCATACGACACTCCCATACCTGCCCAAAACCTAAGGACACACTAGAACACATTCTTCTCTAGTTTCCGGATGTCGTGGTCGTTTCTTGACGTTTAGAATTTTACTCTTCCAAACCAAGTCAATTACATTAGTTTAGGATTATAAACATCATTTTAACTATTTTTAAGTCATTATTCATAAGGTGAGGACTAACTTAAGTCATAGAATTTCCGGGGTGTTACATGCGAACTATGGAATTCTGTCAACATCTTCTGAGTCAAGTCATCTAGTCGGGGAACACAAATTCATCCGATAAAATTGAGCACACCACCCTCTTGAAGAGTCGCATCTTGTGCCTTGACATACACTGTCTTTTTCTGAGCTCATTCAAGATCTCATCCTCAAACTGCTTGGCCTTGATATCCTCAATGAATGTGGGCCTAACCTCAAAGTTGGCTAACACCCTACCTTTCTCTGATATGCCCAACTTCATGAACTTAGACTCTAAGGTTTGAATCTCCTTGGCCAAAGGTTGCATGGACACATTGAAGCAATCTAAACTACCCATACTCACTGTCTTCAGGCTTAATGTGTCTGCCACCACATTAGCCTTATCCGGTTAATACTGGATGTTAACCTCATAATCCTTGAGTAACTCCATCCACCTTCATTGTCTCATATTAAGGTCCTTTTGGGTGAATACATATTGTAGACTACGATGATCGGTAAACACCTCACACTTGACACGATAAAGGTAATGCCGATAGGTCTTGAAAGAAAACACTATCGCTGCAAACTCCAAATCTGCGATGCATAAACTATGACATTCTTATCCTGCATCAACACAACACCCAAACCTGAATGTGAAGCGTCATAATAAACAGTGAATTCCTCACCTTCAACCGGCAATGCCAAAATAGGCTTTGTGATTAGAAGAGTCCTGAGCTTTTGGAAGCTCTCTTCGCATTTGTCAGTCCACTCGGAAGGCACCTCCTTTTGGGTCACCTTGTCAAATGCATGGCGATAGAAGAAAAAATTTTCACAAACCGTTGGTGGTAGCTTGCGAGTAACACGAAACTCCTAACTTTAGTCACAAAGCTAGGCCGAACCCAGTTCTTGACTGCTTCAATCGTTTGAGGATCTACCATTACCACTTCCCTTGAAACCACATGCCCCAAAGGCAACTAAAGTCAACGAGAACTCACATTTTGAAAATTCTGCATACAACTTCTATTTTCCAAGGACACCCAAAACAATACGAAAATGATCGGAAAACTCTTTCTTACTCTTCGAATAAAAAAAAATGTCGTCAATAAAGACGATAACAAAAAAAGCTAGTAATGGTTTCAATACACCATTCATCAAACTCATGAAGGCGGCAGGCGCATTGGTCAACCCACACGACATCACTAAGAAATCATAATGCCCATAGCGGGTCCTGAATGCCGTTTTTGGTACATCCTTAGGCCTAATGTTTAATTGATTGTAACTAGACCTTAGGTCAATTTTAGAGAAAACTGATGCACCCTACAACTGGTCAAATAGATCATCTATCCGAGGCAACATATACTTTTTCTGGATGGTGACTCTATTAAACTATCGATAGTCTATGCACATCCTCATACTACCATCTTTCATCTTAACAAACAAAACTGGAGTACCCCACGGGGAAGCACTAGGACGGATGAAACCTTTATCAAGAATCTCCTGGATTTGAGCTTTAGGGTCTCTCAATTTTGCCAGAGCCAAGTGATAAGTAGGAATGGACATGGGACGAGTGCCCAGATCCAAGTCAATGCAGAAATCTATATCCCTATCCATAGGCATACCAGGCAAATCGGTAGGAAACTCTTACTTGAATTCAGACACTATCGGAATACACTCAATAGAGGGAGACTCAGCATCAACATCCTGCATATGTTTTAATACACCATACACCCCTGCCCCAGCAGTTACCTAGCCCGAACGAAAGATATGACCTTAGCTGCCTTAGGTTTGTACACCCCTTCCTACTATAACATTACACTACTTGGGATCCCTAGAGTCACAGACTTGGCATTACAATTAAGCACAATAGAATAGGGGGGAAACTAAGTCATGCCCATGATTATATCGAAGTCAGTCATATCCAGAATAACCAAGTAAACCCAAGTCTGAAAACCCATAAATAGGACAATATAAGCACGATTTACATAGGTGACTATGACAAACTCTCCAATTGGGGTAGAAACATGGATGGGGGAATCAAGAACATCACAAACCATATCATATCCCAAGGCAAACTGAACTGACAATACATGTAAGTCGGGGTTCAATCCGCTGACGAATAGATGAATCCTCTCCTCCTCTATAGGTACTAATTGTGTAACATATCTGGACAAGGCATGGAACTTATCCTTATAAGCATCTACAGTCATACCACCCTGCTCCAAGTCCATGAACTCGTCCTTCTTGCGATCTCTCAAAGTCAAGGGCATATATTTCTCCAGAAAGAAAGCACAGAACTGCGTCCAAGGGAGTGAAGGTACTGTTTCGTAAGACTCTACTAGACTCATTTTGGTACAATGAGATCAACAAACCTAGGGCTCTGATACCAACTTTGTCATGATCTAGCACGCCGTTATAGGCACCCATACTAACCCTCTGGTGGGAGAACCATTACCTCAACCAGACTAAGCAATTTTAAGAAACTAAAGAATTTAAAGATACGAAAGCAGGTTTAAATGACTAAATTAATATTGAGTTCCCATAAAATCTGAAGTCTTAACAAAACAACCAAGCATAAACCTTGCGGAGATTCAACCTCTAGACCTAAAAGTCATTGTATAAAAACTCTACCACTCAACAAGTCTAAGGGAAAAAAGGGGGTAGAACCCCGTAACTGAACATAAGCAAAATGTTTGATTGAATAAATTGCCTGAGTTTTAAAAGAATGGACTAAACTAATGATGGATCCAAGGCATCCTGAAAGAACTGGCTCACCCTAAAATCTTGTCTCGGTCAATGACCTTCTAACTGAGGTATGTCAGTAGCCGCCTCAAGATGCCTTGTATTCAACAAAGAAAGAGCAAGTGCAGTATCAGTACACGAAACTACGGTGTACTGGTAGGATCACGCGGTTACTCCGGCTAGCAAAATATACGTAAGTAATTACAACTTAGTAAACACACATATACAGAAATACATGATTTAGTTATCATTTAGGAGCAACATACAATTTGCCAATATCAATGACAGGTAGATATGAACGTAAAAATAACAAATGGTCCTCTCAAGGAACCACACCCAACCAATTAGTGTGTCGGAAAGTGACACCCGATCTAATATACATGTGTCGGAACGATTCACGTTTCCCAATTCATTTACATGCATGCATACAATGAAGCAATTAATCAGCATATATCACACAATAGAAAATCGAACCATTACCTACCTCGAAATGAAGATTGAATACTCTTAAGACACGTGAACTTTCCCTTTCCAGAGTCTTTATGCTTGTTCTTTATCTAAAAAAAAGCCATTAATGCAAGGATCACTAAACAATGTATAATTTACTCGGATTATAACATAATTATCAGCCTAAGGCAAAACCCATAATCCTAATGCTCAACTAGGGCTTTTTCCACCATTAACTCCAGGCCAAAACCCTGCCCTAACGATAATTACCTAAGCTTCTATGTTCTAAGAATCAAAATACGGATTAGGGGAGTAATTTCCTTACATTCAGCGCTAGAATTCGTGGGAATCTTATAAGAAACTACCCTAGGTTGTCCCTTAGCTCTGAAAAATGAAGTTTTGCAGAAATTAACGAAATGGCGGGCCCCATTCTGCCACAGTAGCACCACCATGGCTGGATTAATCTTGCCTTGGCGGCTTGAATGGAGACATAAAATCAGAATTTGAGTACCAAGCTCTCATTTTGCAACACACCTTCAACCGTTGACGTTCTAAAACTACCATTTCACGCTAAAATCAGTTTTGGGAGTTCTACTCGCCCGAATTCGATTCCATAAAACCGTACAGGCTCCTTAACGTCCTCTATATCAACTCATGCGATCAAACTCATAATTAAATCCCCCATTCACATCCAAATTTCCCTAGACCTCGTCGGACTCAGATTTCCTCCAAGTCTGGCCTAGGCGAGAAATTTCCAAGTCACTACTCAAAAGTTTTCAGTCCCAAATTCTTTTCCCATTGGATTTTCTATAATGATGGAAACATGTCGTTACAATTTGGCAGGTACTTTAACGCATTTGGTGGAGCTTCATTTAGGTGATTTTTTAAATAATTAACGCTAGAATTATTTATTTGTATTTTGGATATTTATTATATAATGAAAAGCTATGTAAAAGGTATTATAAGTTACAATAATTTGTAATTAAAAATATTTGGAAGACATAAAGTATTTACTGACACTCGAAATTCTATTAGTGACACATAAAATGGGAAAGAGGAAGTAGCACATATTATTTGAAAATCATATAAAATGCATTATAAATCACAACTATTATCAACTTCTAATATTTAGAAGACATAAAAAAATTTGGTTGGCTCTTAAAATTCTATCATTGCTGCACAATTTGGGATAGAAAAGTAACATATATTATTTGAAAATGACATATAAAGTAATATAAATCATAATAATTTAAAATTTTAAAAATTTAAAAATTTAAAACATATAAAATTTTCAAAAATCTATCAGTTCAGTGTCCCATAAATTGGGACATAGAGAATAACATATACTATTTAAGTATAAAAAAAATAGTATAAAGCATAATAGATAACAACTTAAAATATTAAAATCATATTAAAATTTGATTGACTGTCTACATTTTATATGTATCACATAAATTAAGACAAAAATATTACCTATATTGGGCTCGTGTTAGTACGGGACCCTATATCTAATAATAAAGATACAACATGTCATTTGATTTGAATAATATTTTCTTTTAGTTGTTCGTTTTGTTTATTAAATTATTTTTTAGTGGTTCATTGAAAATTCTAATGAATAGTACTCTAGTTACTTAAATGATTACTTATAAATAATAGAAAAATCAAATAGAAAGTGAAGGTGCTTGGACGCATCTTTGTACATTGGTGCTAAAAACGTGAAGGCAAGAGTAGTTTATGCGTATATTAGTAATACATAAATTAGTTTTAAAAAATACATATATTTAGCTAAAGTTTTGTTATAGAATATCTTAATTTTATAGGTAACAAATTTGCTAGGGATATGATATTAATTACGCATACCAATATTATACCTGAATAATTTACCTTTTTCAAGGATGGGTATTTAAAAGTTATCATAACACACAAGGTAACGATTAATAAGAAATATACTAAGAGCCTGTTTGGAAGGTCGTCCTAAATATTGGATTTGGTGTAATTTGGTGTACTTACACTGTTTGTCATGTAATTACTCAGTCAACAAGTAATTGAGTATAATTGGGTGTAATTGACAAGGGGTAATAACACTTTTCCATTCTCTGGGGCCTGTGAATAGCTAATAATTACATGGTGTAATTACAAGAAGATTATTTTTTAATTTCTTCCTTTTATTTCTATCTTTATTATTTCGTTTTAATATATTTTTTACTTTTATTATTTTTAATTATTTTTAATTTTAATATTCCAATATTTTCTAAAAATATTTTTTATTCTTATTTTATATTATTTATAGTTCATTTATTTATCATTCTAAACCTTTACTTCATGTAATTTCATACAATTTTTCGTATTATCTGAAATAAAATTCATAAGTATAATTTTGTTAGTATTATAATTTTTAAATTAACGTAGAATTCAATATTGAATAAAGTTATAGAGTTACGTTTTCCTTTTCTTTTAAATCATATTTATTTATGCTAAGCTGAAATTTGACATAAGAGTATTATATTAAATTTTTTGTTTTGAATTAAGAAATTTGTGTTATATTTTCAATTGCATTTATTTTAAGAGTACTGACTCTTTTTTTTTTATTGTAGGCTATTTTTTAAAGTTAGACTTGATAGATTGTCCTTTTGTCAAATCTTTTTATAATTTTGTGAAATTATATTTATAATATTAATATTTTTGTCAAACATGCATTTGAAGATGTTCATAGAATTTTTGTACTTTTAATTTTTATGATTAATTTTAATTAAAATATACTAAATTGAAAAATATAAATCAATTATTTTTATAATATTAGTTAAGAATATATGTTTATTAATTAATATATTTTAAAACGACAATATATATCTTAAATATTCAATTTAATATCATTTATAAAGGTTCTTATCTGTTTGATATATATTTTTAATTTTAACTAATTAATTTTTGTTTTGAAAATTCAATATAACCTTATGATTTACACTTGTGCAACCAAACAATACACTTGTATTTTTAATTTCAAAAATTCAATATAACTTCATGATAACTTATTTGGTGATTTTTTTTGCGTGAATATTTTTCCCATCTAATAAATATATCATGTATTCATAAAACGACATATATTCGTTATCCTATAATTCGTAATAGCTTATCTAGTAATAAATTTTTATACTGTGGAATTATTTTTTCCAACCAACAAACATCATCCTAATATAT
>JAJOOH010011779.1:0-43087 GCA_029582605.1 Solanum gracilifrons | reverse complement strand
TCGGTATTACAATAATTAAAACATAGAAATTAACATAGATTGGACTCCTGCTGACATTTATGTTTCCTTTTTCTAAATTTTTTCTTTTATACTTTATACAAATAATTTTTTTATGTAAAAAGTATTATAAATCATAATAATTAATAGCTTAAAATATTTCAAAACATATAAAAAGTTTTTGTTAACTTTCAAAATTTCATCTATACCGCATAAATTGGAAGAAATATAGATATATAGATATTTTAAGTTGCTAATTATTGTGAGTTATAGTACGTTTTATGTAATTTTCATATATATTACTCGGTCCTGATTTATGTGATACAAATGAAATTTCAAAAGTCAATGAATTTTTTATAAGTTTTTTTTTATATTAACTTGTTAATTATTGTGATTTCTAATATATTTACGTAAAACATACTCTAAATACAAATAATTAGCAACTTAAAGTATATAAAAACAAACTAAAAAATTGATTAATTTCAAATTTCATATGTACCACATAAATTAAAACAGAAACAGTAACATATATTGGGCCCCGTGCTGGCACGGGGTCTCATATCTAGTATTACATATATATACTACTACTATAATTTGTTTGTTAGTACATACTACTTTATAGTGGGGAAAGCTTTAAAGCTGCCTAAGTTTATCTGATCTGTTTTTTCCTACTGTGTGCTGTGCTGGACTGTTGCAATTTCTGGCGTGCTATTATGAGTTGTAACTTGAAAGTACTCTTATGTCTCTTTGTTGTGCATCTACTTTTGCAACACTCTAACGGGTAAATAGTCCAGTATTATGTATGATATGGCCTATTTAGTACTATGTTTGGTATAAATTTTGGTCCATGTATAACTAATCCATAGATGAGTTATACAACATACATGACATTATATGATGTATTGCTAATACCTCCCATTTGGTGGTATTAGTAATACATAGGTTTTAATACCATGGAATTATCTATGTAAAAACAAAAATATTCCTCAAATTCTTTTAATCATTTTATTTATTTTCTTGATTTTATATTTTATATTTATATTAGTAAATTTATTTAAATAATTTAGCTTATAAATTTTATTATTTTAAAAGAGTTGTTTGTTGCTCGAAAGATTACTCAACTTTGAGAATTTATCAAGTAAAGTCACATTGAACTTTGTTTTGTGTCGATAAACTCATTCAACTTAGATATTTCTATCAATAAATCACTCAATTAAATTTAACTTCAAATATAGGATAATAAGGCAGAAGAAATTATTTTGTATGTAATAAAATTATGGACCCAACGAAGAAATTAATTATTTAGATTAAAAAGGACTCAAATGTTAAAGTGGAATTTCTAACTAATTCGGAATTCCATCTATTCTTTTAAAAAAATTTTATAACTAGGGTTGTAAATAGGATAAGCTGAGAAATAAAATAATGAATTGTCTATAACATATTATAACGTGTATCATAAAAGGTACCAAAACAGAAAACATCCTCAGTGTTCCTGATTTTTTTCGAACGACACTGTAATTATAGCAACATGCCATTTATGAAAAGAAAAAAAAACAAAGTAATAACCTTATTTAATTTCAAAGCAATTGAATTTTGATAATTCGAGCTCTAAAAATTTAGTAATAAGACTCTTAATTATAAAAACAATATTGTCCAATAGTTATCTATCTCAGCCCAATTAAATAAAATAGAAAATTCTATGTTTAAGGGTATAATTGGTAAGAATTTTTTTGTAAAATTTTCAATCCAAACCCAAAATTAGGTGGGAAGCAATGAACCAAACATTTGATAAAAATAACCCCTGCATTATTAATCCATGTATTACTAATCCCTGCATTACTAATCCATGCGTTATAATACTTTGTATCAAACGACCCCTCACTTCTTTGTTTTTTCTTTATTTGGTCTTTGGAGGTTCTTCCTAACCATAGGGTATTACCCAATGTGTCATAAGTTTCCTATTCGAATTTTGGTTATGTAATCGCGCTCTACTGTTAATATGAAATTTTCTTGACACAAGTACGTATTTAATTTGATTCCAATACAAATAGAAAAACATCAAAATCATATTATAAACAAATTATGCCACCTTTATTCACATTTAGCATATTTCCAACAAAATTAGACTTTATATATATTATTACCCCCCGTTCCCATCTCATATTACTTGTCCACATTACTAAAAATATGTCTTAAATTATTTGACAATTTACAAAATTAAAATAGAGGGAGTAGTTGAAATTACAAGCAATTTGGGACGGAGGGAGTAGTTGAAACAAGTAATACTAAAGTTAAAAGTCTAGATAGTCCATGCCACTATGCTAAAGTTTCACGAGTAAAAATTCAAAAAAAAAAATCATCATATTTTGTTTGATTTTCACAAAAAAAGGAGTTTTTAAACTCCACATTGTATGTCGGAGTTTCACTTGTAAAAATTTCAAACTTCATCACACAAACAATACTAGAGTTTCACTTAAAAAACATTTTTCTAACTCTAACCTTGTGTGATGGAATTTCAATTGTAATAGTTTCTTAGCATAATGTGCTAGAGCTTTTTTTTTCGTATTTAGCTACGGTTATTCTTATTCAAAAAATTATTGAAATTTTGACTATTTCTTACCTACAAAACAAATGGTGATTAAACTTTAAATATCAGCCTAAAAGTGTCTAACCTATTCAATTTTTTTCACCTAATAAGCTTATGTACGGCCCATACTCCTACCAACGCCGGCCCGGTCTAATAATTCTGATCCAAATGGCCACACAATAACATCCAAGCCCAATTCAAAATATTTGCGCTGATAGGCCTTACGACCCGGCCTTATATTGTATCTCCTACACTTGAACTTGAACTGAATTCACCAGCAATCTGAGCTCAAGGTAACTGTGGCGGGAGAGTGCAAATCTTCCCTCCATGGCTGAAGAGTTCAAGTATTCTTGCAACACTGCGAGTGAAACCCTACAATGGATCCATGCAATCATCAACTTCATTGCACCTTATCGTTATTTCTTAGATGCTCATGTCGTCAACTTTTTCAAGGTCTTCACCTTCTATTCACTTCACATCTGTGAATTAAGCTTAATTGAGCTATGTTTGCGACTGTTTATGCTTCGCATATAGCATTCTGATATCTTATGTGTAGAACTTTGAAATTTTTTGTGAGTATATGCAGGATAGACTATGGGAACCTGTTGATAAAGAATGGATGGATTGTTTACGGAAGGAGTCGGTTGGGAATCTTCTCCTGATTCCTTCTGGTGTGGTTCAGGTAGTTATAAGTATATACTATGTTTTTTGCTTTACACTTTATATTGTTAAGTTCATGTGTATTTAGATTAATTGTTCTGTTGCCTGTTAATAAATCATTTCTAATTCGAATTTGCGTGGTTTGTTGGAGTTATAGAAAGTGTAGAGTTACTAGGAGGTTCATTTGCAGCTTTGCTTTCAGGAAGAAGAATCTCACATTTTTTGCGAGAAATTACTTGTAGAGGGTCAAGCAATAGCATATATTTTCACTGCTCACTACTAGTAGCTGAGCTTATCTTTGAATGTAACAAGTTCAACAAATAGCAAAGTTCCATTGGTTTGAGTATTGGTATCTTGGTCCATGTGAAAAGTAGGGATTCATAGTTGATCCCAGCTAGTTTGGGATTGAGCTGTAATCATTGTTGTTGTTGCTGTCGATTATTGGCCACTAACTATCAAATGTAATTTGGATAAATATAGCCATAACTTTTCTAGTGTGGTATCTATTCCTTTCGCTGTATGTTTTTGTTTTTTGAGAAAGAGAAAGAAAACACTTAGATAAAGATTCTCAATACTTTAGTTTAATGTCACCTATCCAGAACTAAAAGGAAAAAAGTACTTAATTGTTTCCCAACTAACTAGTATCTATGACAGTAAGATAACCTATATTTCTTTGTTAATTGACTTTGTTCATTTGTGTTGTTAGGATCACTGGCCTGGCTCACTGAAGGAGTTCATCCTTACTCTGAGGTCTCTTTCTCTTTCACGTGAACAGGCAGATTTTCAGGTATATTTATTTTTATTTTCATTCTTTTCTTAAATTTGTGATACATGGTAGTTATAGAATTACCATTAGAGCTTTTCGACTTATATAATTCCATTGTTGTTACTCATGCTTTTCCCATATTTGAAGTTTTGTACACATAGCTTTCTTTACCGGTGGCATTTCTTCTGGTTAGTTGCTGTGGCTTCTGGGTTATGATATCTGTATAACTAGACTAAGGATATTTAGCCTACTGCTGTAGCTGGTTCATTTTGCATATTTTGCTGTCTGAAGTCTAATTAGTTCTTGAAAGGTGCTAGATGACCCCTTCCATTGGTAGTTTCATGCCCTTTTGGAGTTAGTGATACCTTTCATGTAGTTCTTTTTTCTTCAAAACGTTCAAGACCATTTTGTAAGGCAGCCAGGATTGAATTTCACTTTTTCTTTCTTCTGTTTGCTTGCAGGAATTTTCAGGAATGCACATAGCTTCACTAAGTAATGTTTTAGCTCAAGGGATGAATCATAAGAAAAAGCATGAAGTAAGGCATGAAATTATTGCTTAGTCCTCTTACACGCCTATCTTTGTGCTCAATTTGTTGGCTACAAATCCGTGGAACATTGTTTTATCCTTTTTGCTTTCGAGTTTTGTTTTTGATGATGTTACTTGTTGATATCAGGTCATTTAGGGAGGCTTTTTTTTTTTTCACCATCAAGCTTTTACTAGTGGCCTACGTTGCTAGCTATGTTCTGTTCTCAGTATGTGATTGCAGAACATTTTTTGTAATATTGAATTTATGCACAATAGAGCTTCTAAGCATACTCCTTTTAGTGTTTTGATTTCTCAACCCGACTGAAAGAACATAATGATTTTTCAGAAGTTTTGACAAAATGGATCGAAGGATTTAATAGAGGTTGTTTTTCGATTTTAAATGTTTTTCCTAATTTGAGCTTAAGCTTGAAAAAACAACTATGCAGATTCCTTGTATGGGTTTAATTTTCTCAACCTGAACGATAGAATGGTAAAATACTGTCAAAGCAGGTGGAAGCGCTTTCTGCTCTGGTCAGTTTAGTCGCAAAGCAAGTTGGATCCCGAACAGTTGTTGATGTTGGTGCTGGACAGGTGTGTCCCCTTTTGTGTTGTACAATTATTAGGCTTGTTCCTAATCAATAGTTTCAATGAATTTTTTGACTTTGTTAATTCCTTAGAATTCATACAGGACGGTTGATTGGGAAAGAGCTAACTCATTTTTTGTCCACTGATGTAATTTGCAGCATTTAATGGATCCAATATCAATGAAATTCTGAGCTTACCTGATTAAAATAAAATAAAAAAAGAAATATTCTAGTAATTCTGTTAGCGGAGAAAAATCATCTGGTTTTTCTGCTATCTGCTTCTACTTAAGACTGTTCATATGGTGTAGGGTTATCTTGCACAAGTGCTTGCTTTTGACTACCAGCTTTCTGTAATTGCGATTGATGCCTGTTCACATCATGGTAAGATTACTGATGCTCGTGCGGAGCGAATCAGGAAACACTATGCAGCTAAGATGCGTAAAAACTGGTAGGTAGAGTCTCAGAACGCGTACTTGTTGAAATTATCATATATATGCAGCATATATTCCTTATGCTAATGAAATCTTTATATGAACTAGGTTAAAATTAACCTATATAACACTAGAAAAGTGGTCTGAAAATCTTGGCTGTAAATTGAAAGTTGAGGACTATATCTGACTTATTTTATGTTTGGTTCAGAGGAAATGAAATTAAACTGAATATAGCTAAGATTCTTGCATTGCATTTGGAGAGATAAACTTCTTTTTTTCCTCAAGAGAGGGGAATAAACTTTTTAACTGCTGCAACTTGAGTTATTGGTTGAACATTACACAATAAATAACAGTGGCGAGCAGTAATCTCCACTACCTCCTTATTCACCTTATTTTCAGACATCCAAAAATACATAGGTTAAGTCTAACAATACTATCTTAGTTTTTCTAAAGCAATTTATGAGCAGTAGCACATGAAGTACGTTTATTTAGGTACACTGGTTGGGGTGTTTAAGAAAAGCTGATTTATTGCAGAAATTTGGCTGTATTCATTGTCCAGTTGACCAAAATATGCCTCTGCGTCAATGCTCTACATCAATCTGTTGAGTGGTTACATTTTGTTGGCAACAGTATTTTGAGTCATGTTATTGGATGGTCTTATTCTTTCAGAATGCTTATCCGTTATCTATTTCCCTTATTTTCCAGCTCTGAACAGAGAGAGTTTAGTGTGCCAAAGACAGTTACATGCCGAGTGCTGTCTTCTGATACACTGAGGGCCTTGAGTAACTCCCCAGTAGAGAATGATCATGCAGGGAATCAACAGTTGAGCCAAAAATGCTCAGTCTCTCAGCCATCTCGACTTGCTGAGGATATACTACCTTCTCGGTCTTATAGTGATTCTACATTGGTTATTGCTGGACTTCATGCATGTGGAGACCTCTCAGTGACAATGTTGAGGTGGGTACCATATTTTATATTGTTCTCCTTTCTAAGTCTCATGAGGTGGTAATGACCTAACAATAACTAAAGGGTGAGTGCTAGGATGGCCATGAATGTTCATGGGCTACTCCATTTGTCGGACTGGTTAGTGGAGTTCGATTTGCGTTCTTATTGCATAAGATACTATGTCCAGAAAGACAGATGTCCCATGTCTATTCTCCTTTGTCATTCTAAGACCTTTCATTTGGAATAAGTTCTGGCCTCTGGGTTTTATGTTTCTAGCAAATCAGGTATTATATTTTGAGAAGCTTTATGTGAATAATTACTACTAAATGGCTTATTCTTATCTTAGTTTACTTTACGGAAATGTTTTACGTTATGATAGTCCCTCCCAATTTGATATTTGTGTGATGCGCAGTTGACTCAATATTTCTTATAATTTAAGGACATTCTTGGAATGTGACAAAGCTAAGGCAGTGATTAGCGTTGGTTGCTGTTATAACTTGCTTTCTGAGGAAGCCATTGACATAGCGGATTCTTGTTGTGGTTTTCCTGTAAGTCAAGGTGTTAAATCTGCTGGAGTAATGCTTGACAAAAGTGCTCGCGATCTAGCTTGTCAGGTAGATGAGTATTATACTATTCTTTGTTGACTCTTGCTGGTAGAACTTACTTGAATTGACAGTCCAAATTCATTGCATCTCGAAAACCTGTCTACCTTTTCATCATAGTCATATTCCGATTTCTGACCTTGAGTTGCTTTATCAGAGTGCTGATAGATGGAGAGGCTTGGATGAGCACGCAGGGCTTCACAACTTCGAGTTGCATGCATTGCGTGCTGCCTTCCAGATAGTAAGTGCTGTTTATTTTGGACTACTATTTTAACTGGTTTCGTTGGGCTTATCTCTAAGTCCTTCCGTTGAAACAACAGTAGCCCACTAACCTGCAGTAATTGTGAAGGTTCTCTTCAGACATTATCCAAACATATTGCTAGAAAGCCCTACAATAGGGCGTCAAGGGAAAGCCTTACGACGCCAACAGAATCAGAGGATCCTGGAGTCTAATTTGCATCATGGGGGGCCTTCAGAATCTGGTGAGTACTTGTAAAGGATACCATTGATGAACTTCATTGAGATTCAAGGTAAAACCATATAAGGATAACATATTCATTAGAATTTATGTCAAATGCTTATTCATGAGATGTGTCATATATTCTTGACCAGCCTTATATTTTTTAGATTTCATCATTTTATGAAAATGTACATATGTTATTGTCATGCTCCAAAACTGGAAGGATGCAATTGGCATCCAATGCGTTAAACTTCCATTGAGTGAACCAAATCTAACATGACATACTGAAATACATTCCATGAATGAATAAGAAACATAAACAAGTTGATAACATTTCTTTAGAAGACAAATGTGACATCATTCACCTAAACAATTGAAATAACATTTAGTGTCTATATACACCCAAGTGTCGAAGCAACTGTGAAGGCTACCTATTCAGAAAATAAGCTCTGAAGTGCTTTCTATGCAGGTGAACCACGGGAGAGTGTGTCGTTTCTTCATGAATACTCTTCTATTCAGAGTTCTAAAAATTGCAAGTCTAGAGCTGTGGACGGATACTCACTATTTGTTAAATTTTGTGAATCTGGGTTAGGTCGCCTACATCTCCCTCATTTGGAGGATACAGCTTATAGTGCAGTCTGGAGGGAGTTTGAATCATACTTTGTAAGTAGATCTTTGATGATATTATTATTTTAAGTGTCATAAAAGATTTCTTTTCAGCATTATTATTTGTCTTCTGTACTTGGAAACTACAACAACAAACCCAGTGTAATCCCACAAGTGTAGTCACTCAAAGTGCTTCTAAGCTGGTTCTCTTTCCTTTACCTTTTAAAGACATATTACAAGAAACAGTATATTAGTTGTCTTTGTTTTCCTTTGATTTCGGCTGGCCAAGATTTGATACAACTTTAATGACGAGGTGTTCAATTTGCTTAATTTTAAAGTCATTGGTTTTCCCAAACAATATTGCCTCTTGGAGATCATAGCTGGACGATTAAGTGGTCTGGATATTTCTTCTTAGCATCTATTTGATTGATGTGATTCTAAAAGGTCAAAAATATCTTAGTTAAGTTGAAGTTCCACAATGTTGTGGCCTCGTTGTTTATTAGTTGATGTAATAGCTTTCTCTTAGGAATGGAGGTCTGTTGGTTGTACAGTATGTATGGCATCATTGTTCTTTCAGATTCTCGGGAGTTGAACTTACCAATCCCTACTAGCTCAAAGTTACATAAAATCAGGTGCCTATGATCTACTCAAGTATCCAGAAAGCTGGTTAGCTGATATGTGCATTGGTGGTTTTGTTCTCAAGATAGTATAGAGATGTCTGTTCTTTCTTATATTCTTTTGTGGTCGTGATATATAACAAAAAAGATACCTTTAAAAGAACAAGAATCTTTTTTTACTCTGATAAAGTAATCAACTTTCTGCAGGAGTTGATAGGGCCTTATTGGTCTCTTCGTGCTGCCCTGGGTCCTGTTTTGGAAACTCTTATACTGCTTGACCGATTATTGCTCCTCCAGGAGTATGACAGTGATCTGGAAGCAAGCCTCTTACCTATTTTTAATCCTGTATTATCCCCGAGGAATATGGCTATCATAGCTAAGAAAATTAGGAAGTAGAAGTTTTTCCCAGTCCTCCAAAATGTGATTCAACATACTGTGTAGCTATGATTTGTTCTCAGATATTTTGACCGCTTCTGTTTGTTATTGAAATCCTTTAACCAAGAGAAAAAATGAGCAGAAGAAAAAGAATGAGCAGAAGAAAAAGGAAGCAGTTTGCGACCAGGAACTAGCTTTCTACAGGGTCCTTGTGGAAGCAAGTATTTACATGGACCCCTCTTAGTGGTGAAACGGTATTATATTTATCTTCACTTCTTTGTGAATGGAAGCAAGACAAGACTTAATGTTGGTAAACGTTAGTGGATTAGTATCTAATTCTGGCCTCCCCCCCCCCCACACACACACAAAAGTTTTATCTATAGATGGCTGAAAGATTCTCTTTACACATTTGATCTCAAGTTGCCTACTGCTGTCTTTTCTCTAAGGTGAGAAGACAAGCTTGAGAATCGGAGTGATGATTATTAATTGAACTATTTTGCTTAAGATGTGGATTTGTTTAATAACAACCAGTTACCTTCTATAATCTTTTATCTATCCAACCTATTGCGAACTTAATGTTGATTGGTTTCACATTCTGACCACTCTGTAGTCTTATGATTATCTTATTGACCTTTATTCACTTGAGATATAATGTCATGAGAAACTGTCCTTGTTTTAACAAGTTGTGTCCACTGTTCTATGAAGTATTCAAGGACAATAGACAAATGATAGGTGATGACATGAACTTAAGGCTACTTACACATTGATTACATTTTATATTTTATATGTTATTCTTGTTTCCTTAATGTGATGTCAAGTTTGTCGCAGATAACTCATTCTTATAATAGTAAAAATAAATGTCAGGATTGTGTGCCGGCCTTTTCAATCTTCTCTTTTTTATATTTCATGTACTGTATACATGTTTCTGTTGATAGTCTGTGTAAAGGCTGAAATGGAAGCTTAATTCTTAAGTATCCTGTGAGAAATTCGGGATAAGATTTCTTTTACTAAGTGCAACAAACTATAAAGTGTATTATTTATCATGATTACCGTTGCTAAATAGAATGTAGTGCAGGTTTACCTGCTGGAGAAAATGACTTAGCAAAATCTTTAAAGAGTACTTTCCGTGGATATCGGGGAGTTGTATGAAGTGTACATATTTGCAAAAGTAAGAAGGTACCATTGCTATCTCCTTAATACTTTTTATATCTTTTGGTTAGGAGGAATTTTACTCCTTTGTAGACTAATGTGTATGTGTAACAACAACAACATACCCAGTATAACCTTACAAGTGGGATCTTGGGATGGCAGGATGTACTCGAACTGTATTCCTATCTTTGTGAGGTAGAAAGACTGCTTGCAATAGATCCTTGGCTTTAAAAGAAAGTATCCGAGCTAGATTGTAAGAACTAATGTGGGTGTAAAAGTGGTAATTTTAAACTGAGTTGAATACACCAATGATTTTGTTGTTTAACCTTTGGTTAATGCTCTGCCGAACCGATGCATGCACACAAAGTATTCTGGATTTGCGTATGTGTAATGATGCTGGAATGATGGAGACAGGCCTAATTGTATTTACTTATCTGTAAACCTAATAATTCTGTCTCATTATCAAATTCTCCCTTCCATTTTCTAATTTTATTAGGAAATCGAACCTCAATCATGTTCCCACTGAGCTTTATACGGTAAAACAAGTTGCCTTATTTTGCTTTAAATAAAAATGGTACTCTTAGCATGGTTTAATGTAGGGGTGTACAAAATCGAACTGAAAACCAAATCAAACCGTAAATCGAGTTAAACCGGAAAAAAAAACTCGACTAGTGGTTGGTTTGACTTGGTTTGGTATTGGAAAAAAAAAAACTCGACTATATTTGGGTTGGTTTGGTTTTAACTAAAAAAACCAACCCGAAATCAAACCAACCCGACATTATATATATAATTTTAAAATTTTATTTTATACATAAAAATATTTGTTTTGATATAATTTTTAAATATTTCTTATACTTTTTCATAGTTTTTATCTTTTAATATATTATTTTAAGTTTGAAACTTAAAATTCTGAATGATTCAATAAAGATTATAGTCCACAGACGTTGATAATTATAATAAAACTTAAATCAAAATCAAATTAATGCTAATGTAAAAAGAAAATCAATTCAACACTAAAAATGACAATAATATTGAAAATTTATTCTTTGGTTTTATATTGGTTTAGACAATTAAAATACATAATCTAATTTTAATTTCCTTTAATATTTAGTCATGTAACTAATACTTATTAAACTTATTATAGCATGATTTAGTACTTTTAAATTATGATCATTTTCATTATGACTTGTTAATTTGCAAAATTTGTTTTATGTGATTTCATTATTATTATTTTTTTGTTGGATATTTTAATGTCATTAATTATATCATATTTTGTGTTATTTTTTTTAAGAAACACCTTAGATAGTTGTATTTTGATAGGCCTAAAGAAATATTTGAAGTACAAGTAAATTGTATATTTGTATGAATAAAAACTCGAAAAAACCTGAGGTTGAAAAATCCGAGTTTTATTGGTTTGGTTTGGTTTATAAATTTAAAAATTCAACACAAATGATTTGGTTTGATATTTGAAAAACCCCGAATCAACCTGGCCATGTACACCCTAGTTTAATGTTATTTGCTTCCGACCCTGTTTTTCAAGGTCTTCGCCATTAAAAATATTTTTATATTTTATATGTAGCTTTCTTCTTTTCAACTATCTCATGATCCATCGCTATGAGCTTATTTGGATATTAATTGTATTTCACCTACATCATCTATATTTATGGCCAACAAAGTTCATAAAGCTTCTTTTTATGTGTATTTGTCTTCAAGCTAGGGGTAAAGTTAGTTGTGTGAAATTAGTTTAAAGATGCTCTTAACATAGTGTGTGTGACATATTGTTCACTTTAGAGTAAGCTTATACTGTTTATTCCAAAAAAAAACTCACACCAGTTGAACTAACAATTACACGCGTGACTTCTTTTCCTTATCAGCTTCCAATAGGCATAATATATTTAATTTGACTTCAAGTAGCATCTATGTCTTTTGATTTGGGGGTGCACAATTTGTCACTCAAACTTATATAGAATTGAATAAGTAGACACATGCGTTCTACATGGTGTTTTATGTGGCAATTTGCATTCTATATGGCGCTCTACGTAATATGTTAGGTAGGAGTAGAATGCGTGTGTTTATTTGTTCAATTTTATATAAGTTTAAGTGTGTTTATACATGCAAAATTGAAGAGCATAAATATCAGTTGACGTCAAATTAAATGTCCTTCCAATAAGACCTTTGTTCACCCATGCACCAATAACTTTGATCCTACAATTTGATGGACAGATTGAACGAATCACTAAAAGAGGAACTAAATTTTGTTACCTCCACCTCGAATTAAATATTAATATTCTTAATAGTAAGAGTTTTTCTAGAGGATAGAATTCGAAGGTCCAAAGTGAAATGCCCCATGCTCGCCGTCAGAGCATTAACCTCAGGAGACTTTTGATTAAGACATGAAGAAAAATGGGATCTCACAGGTGGCGCTTTTGGGAGTGGACACACGTGAAAGTTTGAATAATTATTTGTTGTATAGTACAGTTGTTAGTTCATTAGTAGGTGGGACAAATCAGATATTAGTAAGAATGACATTCAAATTCCCACTAGGAAGGATGTAGTAATAGTTACTATTTAAAACAGGACTACTCAATAAGTTGCTATCAAAGCAAGAGGAAAGTATTCAAACAATTCAAGGAATTTGGTATAAAATACAAAAACTTGCATTTCCAAACTTTAAAACTTATCGTCATAAATTAAACTCTTATGTAGGTGGATGAAAATGGCTTGAATCTTATCAGTTGTTTGTTCTTGAAGTCTATCTAGAATCCTTGTATTAAACTATTAAATATTGCGGCTTTATACTTAAAAAAAATGAAATTAAGTCATTTCATCACCAGTAGATCTTTTACCCCGGACTCCACCTAGTGGGATTTCACTTGGTATATTGTTGTAGATTCTTTTGATAATCTATAGCTGATTGATCGGTAAATAGGATTAACATTCATTTTTTATGTTTAGATACAGAAGGTATACGTAGTTGTAGTCATATAGAAGGGATTACACTGGGTATATTGTTGTAGACTTGTAGTTATAGAAAGGTGATATACGAAGTTAGTTACTCTAATGGATTGTCATTTGAAGTTTATGGGTTTCTAGTTCTTAAGCTGATTTTATGCATGTTAGTACTAGATTGATAATAATAACAATCAAATATCTTTATATATTTAGTGAATTTCTCAATATATACATGATTTAGATAAAAGTTATTGAATTAACCTGAACTTTTAGATCCTTCCTTTGTCAGGGTAGGAAGATGATTAATTTATATAGCGTTTTAACTTTTAACTATTATAGGATGGCGATATTTCCCACGGATAAAAGACAGATTTGTTCACTGTTAATATTATTTATGAGTTCAACATGATATTAACCACATCTAATAAGATATAATCTAACCACTAAAATAAATGAAATTAACTACGAACTTCATGGCTAATTCATAGCTAAATTGCTCGTAGCTAACATATTTTTTTTTATAATTCATCATTATAATCTATTGCTGTATAGAATTAGCGATGAATTTTATTGTTTAACTATAAAATAACCTTCTTATTTTTCTTAGTAGGGAACGGTCTTTAGATTTGCGAGTTTAGACTAGGCTCTCGAGTCATCTGATAATAAAAGCTTTGCTATATTGTTATTTGTTTCAAATTAATTTTTCATTTGGATATTTATGACTATCTTTTTCCATGATCTAATATTTTTTTTAAGGCTTTGAGTGTTTCATAAGCAACTCTTTTTTAAGAAAGGAACATTAATCTTTTGACTTTTCCTAGAAAATTCAAGACGAAGACATATTCAACACTAATCTAAATAGAACTTTCTACCAAATTAAATCTAACTTTAATACTTTGACCATAAAATGAATATAAGAAAGAAAAATAGGTAATTAATAAAGATAATGAACAACTAGTTATTATGATCGAGTCTTAGCTAAATGAGACTTGAAGTTGATATTGAAGGCCTCAAAATTGTCTTTCAATTTATTATTATATTAGGTGATTTTAATTTCCTACGGATAAAGACTGACACGATCCAATTAGTTGTCGAGTAACTCGCATTCAAGATTTAAATTTGATGAGTTAAGCAAAATGTGAGATTATTAGTGTGAACATGTTGTATTTATAAAACCTATGAATTTAAAATTTATTAATTTTTTTTATATATGTTCTCTTCGCTCTTGGGACTCATTTTTTTCACTGTAGAAAAATGACCAAAAGTAATTTCCTATGATATAATCCATCACAAGCTTTATTTAAAAATTAAATTGATTAGATTATAACAAGTGGGCTGTTTCAATAATTGTTCATGTTTTACAATAATAAAGTGAGAATATTATTGCGTGGCTGCTATAATAATCTTTGAAACTAAGGCAACGTTTACTGTTATGAAGAGGGGAGGGCCAAATCCCCCTCAAATCTGCATATGTTTACTTTATTCAAAATCTCATGAATATCCAAATTGGATTTAAGTTACACACCTGATGTAAAATTTCTTTTATATTATAAGTGAATTTTAATAGTATATAGTAGGACGTCCATTATAATTTCCTCAAGATTACAAAATATTTTTTCCTCACAAGTTATGTGGCATATTTGATTGTATGTGGAGTTCATGAAAGAAAGAAAAATATTTGATATTTGTGGTTTAGAACTAGCTAATCGTCATATACATTTATTTGATTTTAATCATATTAATAAGAAAAATAAATAAAAATTTGAAAAGTAAATTATTTTTAAATAATTAAGAAGGTATGAAACAAAAATTTAGACTAAGATAGTAATGATTATCAAGAAATTTATCTGTAATTACTTTATTAATGATCTGATTATATAAATATTTATAATTACCAACAATGCTTTGAAATTAAACCCATCTAAATATGGTCTTTAATTGCTAGCTTTCTCATAATGTTTTGATGGTCAATCATTTTCATTATCTTATCTTCTTATAATTTCCTTTGTTGGAATATATTTTACTTTTATTAACCTTTAGACTGTTGCTATTATTGCAAAACACACACACCCCACTCTTATTAGCCAAAGGGACCCTTTTGAAGTGTGGCAATTAATTCAATTTTTTTTCTTAAGTTAAACGATTTACTTGCCTCTTATATCAATCATTAAAAATTTCCTAATCAAGTGTATTCAATTATCAATAGATTCCTTTGTTAATTTTTCGGTCACGTAGACGAAATTTATTTATTTATTTATTGGAAAACTTTTTTTTTCCTTTACATCTCATGCGTTATGTCCCTATTTAAAACCATTTTCTTACATCAAAAGATCTTGCCTTATACTAAAATTAAAAACTATGCTTATCGAATATGTAAAAATGGTGTCATTATATAATTCACTTAATAGAAGACATTTAATATGGCATTCAGAGAGTCGGGGGTGAAGCTAGAGCGTAGAGGGGTTAAACAAATTTGTTCATTGAAAAATCACAATGTATGTATATATAAGGTCAATTCATATAAATATATAGTAGATAATAAACTCGTTTGTGTCGGAGAGAGTCTTCTAATCTTTTTACCATCCATTGTGTTGTTGAAATATTACTATATTAATAAAGTTTGGATTGGTAGCAAGACAAACTCTTATATGTGTGACCTAGCATGAAAAGACATTATCAATCTGTCATTTTACAAATGTTAATCTTTTGCTACTATGGAAACAGTACTCCCTAGTTTTGAGCAAATGTACTTCTGTGTATGTGGGTGTGCACATATTAAAACTTGAACGATTTGCTTGATTGTCTTATAAATAGCTAGGTGGGGGGACGTGAGCTATAGACAGAAAATAAGTGAACATAACACATCTATAACTTGAATGACTAGAAGAGAATAACTCTGCAAAGATCTTTTGAATATTATTTTTATATTTTTAATACGTAAAAATAAAACTCTCTTCTAAGACATGAAGCAAAAATAAATTTAACAAAAGCTACCAAATCAATTGATCAACCAGAAAAGAGTTGAAAAATCATGGAAAAAAGACATTCTCCACACGAGCAAAAGAAGAGTGTGAATCTACACAAGAAAGGAATTTCACTCTTATTGGATAGTATATAAGTAAATAATATAAAGTTTGGCAATGTACCACACAATATGGAATATGAGTACTTTCTTTTGACTCTTAAGTGAAACTTTGGTCATCTCAAGCCCCCCAAATTAATCATTATTGTTCTTTTGAAAATGATGGTCAATTGTGGACAAATTTAGATTACCAATGGCAAGGGGACTTACTATTGAAGGTAAAAAAAAAAAATGAAGCAAAATTGGATCCAATCAAAAAAATGTGGACTTTCAAAGTGAAATGGGCTCCAAATCCAAATGCTTAATGGTGCCAAAACAGGTCAGTCCAAAAACGTCATGCTTTCAATTGGCACGTCACAAAACAGTTAAGTACAATGGGTGGGCCTTTTTTAATAGTAATCTGAAAGAAACCTCAATTTCTAGATGGTGGCTAAAATCTGGTTCGGTGCCAACTCTCTCCTGCCGTTTGGTGTTTGATATTTATAACGAGAATCTGATAAATTAGAATTTGTTTTGTATAAGATCTACAATAATAATAATAATGGTATATTTAATATAATTTTATATGTGAATTTAAAAAAAATAGAGTATATGCAGATTTTACCTTACTTTATGATTTGTGAGATTAAAAAAATTATTTTGAAAGTAATTAATATATAGTATATATAAAAGTAAATTATACATAACAAGTAATAGAGAAATCATTACATGATAGTCTGAAAATGAACAATAACAACAATAAAATAATGTGCTAACGAAAGCAAAATCAACAACAAATAGTAACAGAAATTAAAGGATAAGAAACTATGAAGCTAGTACTAATGAATGATACTAATACACAAGGAGAAACATCTATGGTGCACCAAACCTATCCCAAAATGGAGCAAGAGAAGACATAACTTCCTATTAACTTTCTACTATAATCTTTGACGATTTCTTACAAAAATCTACTTCTAATTTAAAATAGAGAATTTCTATCAATTTCGGGGCAATCTTCTAACTTGTCTGAACCATTTCAAGTAATCCTATAAGATTATTCTCTCAACATAAACTGATTTATTAGCAAGTGGTAATAAGAGAGATATAATAAGCACACCTTCATTCAATGACAACACCAAAAATTCATTCAAAAATAAATAAATTATGTCAAGAGGATTCAACAAGTAATATATATATATATCCAAAAAAAAAAAAATTACCTTATTTATATCATATATTTTATGAAAAAGTTGGACTACATATATAAATGATTAATCTGAAAGAACCATTTTATCTTCTCAAGGTAAAAATATTATAAATTTATGTACGCATTATTGTTCACACACCACACTTATAGAATTATACTGAATGTATAATTATTATTGTCGTGATTTTGGATTATATTTACAATTGGCCAAGAATGGATCTAAGTTCCGAACAAGTAGGCAATGACTCGGTTATGAAAGAACACGTCAGCAAATAGGCAACCATTGGTGAGCCACGTCATCATCATACGTGAGGCAAAAGAATCCTCTTCGAAATTCAAACCACACAAATCTCTCTTTTATATTACACGGAATTATTGGTTGACTTATTAGCCACTTGATTTTATTTAGTGAAAATTAATAAGTAAAAAATATCAAAAGAATATATTTTCCTACTAATTACCTACTCAAGAGAAATAATAATAGGTCCTCAACACTAAAATCTACTATTTTATATGACATATTCTTTTCCTTTTGTATATTTTAAAAATATGACACATAATATTTTACTATATTAAGAAATAATAAAATTAGTTTCTCTTCTTAAACTCAAAGGTCGTTGTTGGATGCTTTTTATACAATTATCTAAATTTTAAAATTCTCCTTTTATTTTTGTGATATACCTTTATTAGCTAGCCACCGAAATATCACGATATATGTAAATTAAATCATAATATTTTGTATATTCCAATAGTTTTTATTTCTTTATAAACTTTGCGTCTAGTCAACGTAGATAGATATAACTTCTTTTGTAAGTTTTATTAGATACGTATATGAAGATATATGATTAAAAGTCTTTTTTTCTTAATTAAATTTTGTTTCCGTTCAAATACCGTAATATAAAATAGTAATAAAATTAGACATGGGGACTATAATAACTAGTGCTTATATATAGATGAACTAGAGTATCATTTTAGTGATGTTAATAGGGAAATATCATATCTTTTTATCAACCACCTCCCTAGACTTTCATACACTTAATTCTCCTCTTTCTTTTTTCTTTCATTTCTTTTCAAAAATGAGTAACAACAGCAGCTTGAGCATGGTGGAATCCAAATTACCACCAGGATTTAGATTTCATCCAAGAGATGAAGAACTTATTTGTGATTACTTAATGAAGAAAGTTGATCAATCCGCAGACCAACAACAATACCCTCTTCTCATAGAAGTTGACCTCAATAAATCCGAACCTTGGGAAATTCCTGGTACGTTTGTATTTCTTATAGAGAATCTCCTAATTTTTTCAGAGACTCGGATTTATTTCATTCACATCTTAAATATTAAGGGTGTTGATTTTTTAAAAAAATTGATCACATACTTCTATGGTATATTATTGATCAAGAGTTCTTGATTATTATTCTTCTATATGATTTTTTGTTTGTGCCACATAGTTGGGTTGTAGATGAAGTGAATCAGTGATAGCTACCGGATTGGTCCAAAGTTTTCATTTTTTTGTTACTATTTTTTGTGGATAAGAATATCATACACTGCTAATAATAATTGTGATTAGTCTTAATTAGAAAAAAAAAAATTGTCTTCTTCCTTAGCATTAACACTTAACAATTTTAACTTCCTTTATGCTTATTTGTTTGTTCACACTGCGTATGTTAAACGCTCTCAAAGTATTTCCACAATATAGCTTGACTTTCCTGTCTATAACCCAAAGTCTTTAATTTAAATTTTCAAAATAAGTAACCACAGAACATTTATTAGCATGGTCCTCCTGCTTTATTTCTCTAATCTTTTTTCTAATAGAAGAAATTAACCATCACATAATAATAATGAACACTTTGCTAAAAAATTATATTAAATCTATAGAATTAACCATTTTTTTTTATGTATATGTATAATAGACGTTAAATTCTCTTTGTAAATACTGATCAATTGTATTCATAGAGAATAATATTTTTGGATATGTGAGTGATATATGAGATATATACGAATTAATGGTTCTCATAAGGTTTCTCATTCAATTAACTTTTGTAGTAATTGACAGTATTGGCATATTGTGTTGAACCAAAAGATGGTGAAAGCGATAGAGATTAATGCAAATATTGATCAATTAACATACAACATGTCATATATATCTCTTAAGTGACCATCTATCTATCTGGTGACTTGTCTCAACCACAAGCGTGTACATTTATACTCCAATTTAGAGAAAATTAAGTACAATTAATTCTGGTCATAACTTTACCCCGTGTAATTTTAAGGCTATCTTGTCAACAATATCCTCAATTTTTCTTTTGCCTTGATGGGTGTCTCGATCAGTTTACATCTATCTTGATTAATTTTATTGGGTATGTATCTTCAAGGATGGATTAAGGGTGATGAGAGCCGATTCTCGAAAACCCAATTATTTTGTGTAGATCATATATTATTTTGAGAAATATTTTAAATATATAAGAGATGTTAGTTGGGAACTCAATAACAAAGAGTCACTTGGTCCAACAGTAGAAATGAAATTGCTACCCTTGAATGTGGGTTCAATCCCCTCTTCTTTTATTCCTGCTCTACCCCATCGGAGGATCAATAGAGTTCTCACTTATCTTTCTGTATGACTAAAATCTTCAACCTACCAGCTGATGGTGGGGTATGATTCCTCTTATACACGTATAATAAAGTTTTATTATTATTTTTTAGTTTGAAATTAGCTAGGAACTCATTATAAACTTCAAAATATGGATCCACCTTCGTATTTTTCTAATACATATATTAATAAAAGATAACATATACCTAATGAAATTAATCGAGCTATTTATGATAATATTTTGGAGATAGCAAATATATGTCCAATGAAATTAATCGAGCTAACTCTGTCCACCAAAATTGATCACCTAGCTAGTAATTTTTGGCGTCGACTTAATTCCTTTATTGTAAGGATATAATTCTTTCTTTTACATTTCTATTTTCAAAGGAACAGTAATATACACTATACATCTAGGTTCTTTGAACTTTAAATTTCCCCATCAACATCTTTTACCTAAGCCATTTGCATAAATATGGCCCTCCAATAATTAAATTATCTCCATTTTTGGATAGAGATTTTAGCACTTAACCCATGCATAAAAGTTACGTTTATGGACAAAAAATGAGTGAGTCATGGTGGTGCCACAAATAATGGCCATTTTTTCAAAAATAAACAGGTCCCCTTCCCTTTTTATCATCATCTTCTTAATTTTCGATAATAGTACTATGAAATTGACATATTCCTTTTTCCTTTCATTTTCTCATCCTTTTATTATTTGTTTCTTATGCTACTCAATCCTATCTTCTTTTGATACTTCATGATGCATGTCGCTTTGAAACTTACTAGAAACAATCAACCAAAAAATATCATATTGAACTATGTAATCATCTCATTTAAACGTTCAAACTATTAGAGAACATATTTTTTATTATTATATTGAATTGTGGAGTACCTTAGCTAAAAGATTAAAATGTTTAACTAATTAATCATACTATACATAATATTTACAGAAGTGGCATGTGTTGGAGGCAAGGAGTGGTACTTCTACAGCCAACGTGACCGAAAATACGCGACGGGGCTCCGAACAAACAGAGCCACCGTATCTGGTTACTGGAAAGCCACCGGAAAAGATCGTGCAATAATCAGAAAAGGAAGTCTTGTAGGAATGAGGAAAACCCTAGTTTTCTATCAAGGAAGAGCCCCAAAAGGAAGAAAAAGTGATTGGGTTATGCATGAATTCCGCCTTGATGAAGGTCCCCTTAGTAACATTCGTCCTCAAATTTCTTCTCTCAAGGTACACAACTTTTTTTACTACGAGCTCAAATATTAGTAATTGAGTTCTGAATTTAATACTATAGATATATATATACATGTATGCTTAATTTTTTTTATTCAAATAGTAAGTGTTCATAAAATATCATTTTCTCTAAGCGAAAACATGTGTAATTAATTATCTTTGGAGTATATATGCTTAGAGAATATTATATCATATAGTACATACATAAAATTCTATATATATTCAACAAAAAAATTGTATAGATAAAAAAAAAGAAAAAGTGAACTAGTTTTTCTTTGGTCATACTGGCATTTACTTTTACCGATAAAAGCATCATTTTGACGGCTTGAAGCATTTAGGTCCACAAAAAGTTCATTAATTATTATACTAAGAAAAAAATATATCATAAAACTATAAAATAAATAAAGTAGATAAAAGTAGTTTTCAATTGAGAGAACTGTCCATTCATATATTTAAAAAATAAATAAATTTGATTTGAGAAATTGTGAAATAAGCATGAATTTAATTTGTCGTTATGAAAAATACAAGCATGTGGCTGTACATAATAAATGACAGTTCATATATATTTATGGCCCAAGATAATGAATTTAATTATCTAAATTATCCTTTTCTCTTAGCCTACTTATATTATACAATTGATTAATCCAATCGCTATAAATGCGGTTAGGTTAAGTTCTTCTTGGAATCTTATTTAATATTCAACTGTAAACATCATTGGAAGTTTCTTCTATCATTTTAAGAATATGGTTTTATGAGTTATGACAAATATGTGAACTATTTTATCTTTTAAAAACTGTATTGGTAGTTGACCAACTTACAACAACTACTTTATGCAAAAGGTTAATACCTTAGTCATTTCACTTTTAGGAATTATATATTCACTATATATACCACAATAATAATAAATCTAGTATAATTTTACGTGAAGTTTGGAGAAGATAGAATATACAGTTACTTAACCTCTATCTTTGTGGGATAGTCTTTGACTAGATATAAACTTTAAACGTTAATTTAAATTATATATGGAATAAGTAGTAGCTTGGAAATATAATAGAATATTATTGTTCTAATTTGATTAATGAATTTGATTCCTTGAAATCCTTGAAAGATTTGTAAACCAATGTATATACTATTATTAAATTATGTCAAATTTTGTGAGACATATCTAGCACAATTATTGTGATATAATATGTTACTAATCAGTGCTACTTAATGATTAAAAAAAATATCTCATGACTCTTTCACAATCTATGTTGAATCAGAATAAATTCCATTTTTCATGTTTTTTTTTAAAGATAACAACACAACCTAATTACCTAATCCCTTGTCCTTGACCACGTCACGTTATTTCAGAAAATAAACATTTTTTTCTCATAAAGCATCAATTACTTGGTGATAATGGATATTGTTAAAATTCATTTAATATTATCCATATTTATGAAATTTGTTCTCTCATTCAGTATACTGTTTTTACTTTGTAATTACAATTTAACGGACTATAGTATAAAGATTATTATTCTTTTCTTAATTTAGTTACATATTGTTAGTGTATAAAAGTTAAATGTCTTTCTCATTTTTCTGAAACAGGAGGATTGGGTATTATGCCGAGTATTTCACAAGAACAAGGAATTACTTGCTACCAAGCAAGGAATTGGAAGCAACAACATATACTACGATAACGATACAATAAGTTCTTCATCTTTACCACCATTAATGGATCCTTACATTACTTTCGACCAAATAAACCCTAACAACAATATCAATATGAATGAATTATATTATGAGCAAGTGCCCTGCTTCTCCATTTTCACCCCTAACCAAACTTTCACCTCCCATAGCCACCACCTCCCAGCCACCACAACCGCCATTGGATCTACCCCTATCACCACCGCATACGGTGGTTTTCCAGCTGATATTGGAAATTACCTAAATGCCACTGCAACATCCTCTACGTGTGATAACAAAGTAATTAAAGCTGTTTTAAGTCATTTGAGTACCAAGAATAATATTATGGAAGGTAATAGTAATAACAATATTATCAATCCTGCCCAAAATATTGTGAATATAAAAGGAGGAAATTCACCTAGCTTTGGTGAAGGAAGTTCTGAAACTAGCTTTTTATCTGAGGTGGGATATCCTACAATATGGAACAATTATTGATTTTTGAGAGAATTATTGAAAATATTGTACTTAATTAGATGTGGGATATGATATATGGAAAGTCTTGTTTAAGTTGTTAGTTTCATATTGTAATCTTTGATATATTAGATTAGAATAATATAAGTATACTAGATTTTCCAATACATGTATGCATGTTCCAATAATGATATTTTCCTAGTGGTTAATGTATATAATTGTCTCCTAGATTGGAATAATTCTCCATATCATTGTCATTTTTTGATTGCATTCATCTTCATCTTGTAAACGATATCGATATTTGAAGGTGAATAAATGATCACTATAATGATTAGTGGTGTCATTTTTAATTTTTACTTATTATAAGTATCTAGTGTTCTAAACAAATTCAATGAAACAGTATATCCGTCGTTCTTGTCCATCCCCAGATTAAATAACTTTTGATATAATGATTTCTTCTGAAATATAGTATACATATATTCTAGTGGAATGGCGAAAATGACTCTATAACAACTGGTTTAATCAAATTAAAATTCATGACTACGTCACTAGTGGAGAAAAAGCGTAAATATCTGATGTATTTTATTTTATTTTTCTTTTTTGGCGCGGGGGGAGGGGGTTACTGTACTTTCTCTGAACATTGAGGGGTCCCCTAAACAATATTAAGTTATTGTTCATGAATTTGATCGAATTTATTTCATATGTGCTTCATGCATTGTATCATAGATATGCATGCCTAATTCTTGGACATGAAGTGAAAGGTATACTGTATACACCAAATATAGAATCTTCTTTTTGTCCAAAAATATATACCCATTTTGGAATTGCGTATGGTAAAGTGGAATCATCATATTTGACAAGAAAAATAGAAAGACTCTAAAGATGAAATTTGGATAAGCTTAATTTAGTTGCACATACATTCATTGTATCATAAAATTCATAATCTTAAATTAGGAGGCACTCCTGTCTGTAGAAAGCAAACCAAAAATAAAAAAAGATCATTAATTATTTTTGTCCTATAATTACTTTAATTTTGAACTTCCATGTGATCAACAAAAACGTTGTTATGATGATATGTTATTGTCCGCTTTGAGCCAAATCTGCAAGATAGTAAATCAATCAGCGTGCAAAAGGCAATTAGTCAAAATTCATATCGTCAATCAGAAATATTGACATCGATACCAATTAAATGTTAGCTAAAACAATTTTAAAATATTTTATAACATGATATAATATCAATTTTGAGCCAAGTGCACATTATTTTTCTAAAAAGAGTATGTTTAGAGCATTAAAGTATCACTTACATCTAATATTTGACTTCTTTTTTATTTATTTTTAACCATGACTTTATTTCCACATCAATATGATAGAACCAGCACCCATTGAAAATATTAGTAGTAAAAAACCTTAATAAGGGAGCTGTTTTATAATCTTTGGAATAGTAGAAATCAATGAAATTTTGTGAAGGTTTGACTTTCTCCTCATGATATTTCCCTTGGAATGTCTAATCAATAAACAATGTAAAATGACCAATCATTTTTGAAATCTCTTAGCTGCCGATCCTTTCTTTAGTACAATTCTTTAAATGAAATAAATTTTCTTTTTTAAAAACATAATAAAATCATATATACAACTATACAAGTCAATTGTATTATTTTTCATTGAAGATGACAAGAGCCAAACACCAATTTTACATACTCCTATTCCATAAATGTGACACACGGGGTAATCAACTTATTTAATTAATTTAAGTCTTCCAAACTATTCACTAAAGAATATGAAAATTAATTAAAATTGTATTTCCACCTAATAGTAGTAGAATGGAAAATTACTTAACTACTTCCTAATTAAAAATACAGGTACTAGAAAACAAGAAGATTGATTAAGGATAGTCAATATTGTTTCACAAAAATTTACGAGTAATTAATGTAACTAGCTATCATAAAAATTATGAGTAATTAATTTAACTATCACTTTCATCTCATAGCTAATTACAGGTAAGAAAGATAATCAAGAAAATAAAACACTCAAATCCTTCTTTGCTCAGCAAGATTTGCTGACTTAATTTTATCTTTAATTCCCTGTTTGCCTACAGATTCCACACGTAAACTACTAATTACAGAGTATATTTTATGTTCACACTCACACATTAATTATAAAAGTTACTATAGCAAGTAATAACTTAAGGAAATTCAAATAATATATTAGCCAATGGTGGTAATTAAGTGATACTTAAAAGTGCATGTTAATGTTTTTTTAAAAAAAAAATATTAGTAGAGTTTTCATATGCCTAATATTTTCCAAATTTCACTTGTAAAACTATACTAAGTTTGTTATTATTGTTATTGTATTGTGATGAGTACGAATAAAAATTAAAGACTCTACGTCTGAATTCACATCGAGCATATAACAATAATTAGTCTTACCCTTTTACCGCCTATATACTACAATTTAATATAATATTTTGGAGCAAATTAAAGACGTATTCAATCGTAGAAAATCAAACAGGTCAGAGCGGTTCTTTCGCTTTCACTTGCACACGAGCTTCACCATATGATAGTTTTCATTTTTTTTATATACTTAAGAAATTAATAAAATAAGTCCAACCAAACAATTGTAACATTATTATTATATATATTAAAGAATATTAATTCAATCAACTATTAATATCATAATAATAAAAGAAATATACATAGTACGAAAGAAAATGATTAAAATATGGAATAGGATTAATTAGGTTGGCTTATAATATATGGAGCCAAAAGTCTAACTGAGAATCTGATTTTTTATTTTTATTTTTTCTATTGGGAAGGTATTATATAATCCCCAAATGAAAGGAACTTATTACCAAACTCCCATAATAATCGGATGAAAACAACATTTTTTCTTGATGTCCTAGTAAGCAACATGTTTCTTTTCAAACTTTCATGACTCTCCTTTAATTTCTTTGAAGCTTTCTCAAATTTATAGACTTTGAATATACAGATTTGACAAAACTTAATAACTTTGACTCAATTCTTATATATGTATTTAGAAAATTTCACTAAATTTGTACGAACATTAAATTCAGACTCTAGTTACTAGCATTAGAGATTGTTATTTTAAAATCGAGAACTCATAAAGTTCAAATCTTAGATCCGCCCCAACTAACCATATATCATCCGTGACATTATTAGTGTTACAGTATATAATATTGATATTTGTCACTTTTAGGTAATTCAAACTTATTTGTTTGAGAATATGATTTTTGGATATTTCTATTTTCTTTCCTAATTCATTCTCGATTTGTTGTTGAGATTAGGTTGAATCACTTGCATATTTCAAAGTCAAACTCCCGTGTGCTCCAAGATATGACACTTACCATTTGAAAGGTATATACATAAACACGCAGACAGAACATATATTATAATTATGTACTTAATATTTAGTAGCTTGAATATATCTTATGAGTTATGAGACCAATAATAGCAACCACAAAATATAGTTTTACGTAACTTAGGATATATATGTGAATATTTAAACAATAATATATCTCTAGCTAAAATACGAAAACAAAAAAAAGAGTTCCGGTTTGATATCTTTGGAATTCAAAGATGTATCATGAGTGAAATAATCTTTTATTATTATTTTAAGACGCTGTTATTATTTGAGTTTTGTCCAAATGTTATTTTCGCCTTAAAAATAGTTACTTCTCAATTACATTTCAAATGATGAATAAATATTAACAAACAAATTGAAAAACTATCCATATGGTTAAAAAAAAAAAAAAAAAAAACTTACTTAGTGGTTATCTGTTTAATTACATGGTAAATGTAAATGATGACTAAAGTCTAAACCATTAACAAGCGATCCAATAAACATACATGCACGATGGACTCCTAAAATGGGCTAGCTAAGCTTCAATAGTGCTGGGCTTCAGTCCGCAAGATACATTAGTTGGGCTTTAAGAATAGGCCCATGTATATGGTTTGGGCGTTAAGAGAATACGCCCACGTTTACGTTTTGGGCTTCAAAATATCTAAACAACGTCGACAATGGCGCCATGGAACTCCGGCGACAGCATAGCCTAAGCTCCTTCTTCAGCAAGGAGAACTAAAGCCCTCGCCTCGGGAATTTTTAATAAATTTTTTTAAAAACTTTTTTAAGAAAATGGCTGCAATAACAGCTATTTCTATTTTTTAAACACTACTGGGGCAGCGTTGTTTAAAAAAATTCACAGCAGTGATTTTAAGGGAAAAAAAAATAAAATTGGACCGGCAGTGATTTTTCTTTTTTTTAAAGGAGTAACGGCGTCAATTTTGTCAGAAGAAAATCCTTTTGGTTAAAAAAAATTTGATGTGCCCTTTTGGAATTTTTGGAAACAGGGGAAGGAAAGTCTTGAACGAGCGCATCTTTTACATATTCCGTGTATTTTGACGGCAAAAAAAAAGAAATATATTAATTTTAGGGTTAAGGACCAAATTGATCACAATTTATGATACATAAAAGACCATTTCCATCAAGTTCATATATTAAAGACCAAATGGAATCAAACACATACATTAAGGACCATTTTAATCATTTTCTCAGATTGGGTAGTACTGGCGGAGCTCTGGTGTATGTAATTTTTTCCTGAATTCAAAAAAACTTGTATTAACTTTCTGCACAGAAAACATATCGAAACAAACATGAAATGTTTTGGGGTAAAGAAGAAGAAAATGAAAAAGGAGCACAAAAATTTGAAATCCAACCAAAAGCTACAAGAACAGCACAAAAGAAAGTTGGACCAAAAATTCCAAAACCCAAACCAAGACTCTTATTATGATGTTGGGTTACGAAGGAGATTAAGGCCTCATGCGGGAGTTTATAATTTGTAAATTATATGATGATAAATTAGATGACAAATAAAACTATATTAAAAGACATAATATTATTAATATGGTATGACCAATTGGCCTACATACGAAAAACTAATACTAAAAAAACATAAATATGTTTAGGAGAAAATTTCCCCATAAACAAAACTCTTTATTGACTACATTGTGGATTCTTTTGTGTTTTTTTATATGAGAAAATGGGGTGTTCAATTTATAGAGTTCCAAACTTTTCTTACAAGGAAAGAAAAATCAAATATGGAAGAATATTATATTTTTCTTTTAGGAAAAGTACAAACATTTATAGTAATGTTTTGTCTTTTCTTTTAGGAAAAAATAAACTTCAAATAAGACAAGAAAATCACGACAAAACCCTAACAAATCTCCCCTTTTGATTGGATTTTCTTGACAAAACTTGATTCACCTTCTTCAATTGCATGATAATCTTTGTTTTTCACATAGTCTTCTTCACTGCTGCTTGACATGGTTAAAAATAAAGTTTAAAATATATGGGATAAAAATATTTTGTTTTATTTTTAAATTTGCAGCAACAGGAATGTTAAAAATATGGTTTAAAACTTCTTCTCCACATGTAGTTTGACAAAAGTCTTCATTATCATCAAATTGATTACAAATTGATTTGAAACCATCTTGAGCATGTCTTCAACCTCTTGTTCAACCATTGGACCATGGGATCGTTGGGTCATGTGCTCTGATACCACTTGTTGGGTTATGAAGGTGAGTATGACGTCATGCGGAAGCTTACAATTTGCAAATCATATAGCTGATAAATCAGATAACAAAAACTTATACTAAAAATCAAAATATTATTATATCAAAACTAATATAAAAAAAAACATTAAAAGTTTAGAGAGAATAAATCTTCCCATAAACAAAACTCTTAAACGACTACATAGTGGATTCTATTATTTTTTGTGTTAGAAGAAATAAACTTATATTTATAGTCCTAAAACCTTTTCTTAGTAGAAAAAGACTAGCTACTCCAAAACATTTTCCTAAAAGGAAAGAATAAATCAAATATGAAAGAATATTATATTTTCACAGGAAAAGTAAAAACATTTATGGTAATGTTTTGTCTTTTCTTTAAGGAAAAATAAATCTTAAATTATGGTAAAAAAATCAAGGCAAAACCCTAACAAATTTGTTTTTATTTTTCCTGAAAGGAAAATATAATATTCTTTCATATTTGGTTTATTCTTTCCTTTTAGGAAAAGATTTTGGAGTAACTAGTCTTTTTCTAGTAAGAAAATGTTTTAGAACTTTATAAATATAGGTCTGTTTCTTCTAACACAAAACACAATATATTCCACAATGTAGTCATTTAAGAGTCTTGTTTATGGGGAGATTTATTCTCTCTAAAGTTTCAATGTTTTCCTTTATATTAGTTTTGATATAATAATATTTTGATTTTTAGTATAAGTTTTTGTTATCTGATTTATCAGTCATATGATTTGTAAATCGTAAGCTTCCGCATGACGCCATACTCACATTCATAACCCAACAAGTGGTATCAGAGCACGTGAACAAGAGTGAAGACAGGTTCAACACTGTTTCAAATCAATTTGATGATAATGAAATTTTTTGTCCATCTACATGTGGAAAAGAGATTTAAATCATATTTTCAACATTCCTGCTGCTGCATCTTTGAAAATAAAAAAAAATATTTTTAAACCATTTTTAACCCATATATTTTAAACTTTGTTTTTGATCATGACAATCAACAGTGATGAAGATTTTGTGAAGAACAAGACTATCATGCAATGAAGAAGACAGATCAAGTTTTGTCAAGAAAATCCAGCCAAAAGAGGAGATTTATTATGGTTTTGCCTTGATTTTCATACCATAATTTAAGATTTATTTTTCCTTAAAAAAAAGACAAAGCATTACCATAAATGTTTTTACTTTTCCTGAAAGGAAAATATAATATTCTTTCATAGTTGGTTTATTCCTTTCATTTAGGAAAATGTTTTGGAGTAGCTAGTCATTTTCTAGTAAGAAAAGGTTTTAGGACTCTATAAATATAGGTTTGTTTCTTCTAACACAAAAAACAATAGAATCCATAATGTAGTCGTTTAAGAGTTTTGTTTATGGAGATATTTATTATCTCTAAAGTTTCAATGTTTTTGCTTTATATTAGTTTTGATATAATAATATTTTGATTTTTAGTATAAGTTTTTGTTATCTGATTTATCAGCCATATGATTTGCAAATTGTAAGCTTCCGCATGACGACATACTCACCTTCATAACCCAACATAATCTTGAATAATCGGAGGCTTTACAATCACAGTATTATTAGAAACATTATAAGGATGCCTCACAGGGCCAAATCCATAAGTTTGAAAACTCCAATTCTCAATAGCAATTCAGTACTTCCCTCAGTAGAAGCAGCAAACCCTACATAAGTAATGAGTTCATGCTCACCTTATATAGCATTTCACCTAGCTGATAAATTCTCTCTACTTTTGGTATTTAAATTGTATTTACCTTCCAATACTGCTACACTGGAAGCATTCTAAGCAACACTAAAACTCCATGTGTCGATTTGAACATCCAGCATAACACATGTTAACCAGAATGCTAAGTTAAGTGTGGGCAATATTGGCAACACAAATAAGCGTTCAATAGATATCATTTCAATAAACTAGAGTCGATTTCAAGGGACCGTTATGTATTTGGCTTGATAAATGTTCAAAGCACTGATACGGTTGCAACCAACTAATATTCTAAGACAACAAGAATTCAAACTGATACTTAACCTTCTTTCTTACATATCCATCTTCTCATAGCGGCAACCTCCATACTCTGTTGGAAGAAGTTTCCTTCACAAGATCAACAACAACATTGCACTTCCAAGCAACATTTTCTGGTTTCTTAGGAAATATGTACGCTACTCCCACTCCCTAAAAACGAAAAATGTTTAACATTGTATTAACTAACTAAAATATGTAGACCCGCTCCGCGCCATTGTTATGCATAGGTAAAACTCAACAGCTACACTTACTTCATAAACATTGTACTGACTGAAGCTAGGCCTCCATTTGTGAAAATCCATTGTAATTCCATCACTTCTTTTATAATCCTTGAGATCGGCAACTTTCGTCTCAAGTTTTGCAGTCTCCTTAGCCATTTCCTCAAAAAATTCAGAGTAATCCCAACTTTTTTTCTATGCTCTTGGAGATAGGCTATTTCAGTCTCCATGTTTTCAGTCCTCTTATGGTCTTGCATTTTCTTAAGTATTGCAAAAGCAATGACTCCCTGATATGAAAAAAAAAACACTTTTAAACATTTTGAAATCAATTAAACTTCCTTGCCATATAATACTTACCTCTAGGGGAGAATTTATGTATAATTTTTGGGTCACCGAAACTCGTGGTCATCCGACTAAACTCGATATATTACTTCTATAATTATTACAGAATATATTAAAATAAAACTTGTGGAACCCGTTCTCAAGATAGTTAGATGGTTCACTGGTACGACTGCAAGATTTCAACACAAATGTTGCAGGTTTGATCCCAAGCAACCCTAATTTGCTTCAATTTATTTTTATTAACTAAAAGCACATTTTTCATTTAAAAATAAAAAACTAAATTCTGAAAGTTTTAGAAGTCAAAGACTTCAAAAGTTTCTTTCCCACCCACTTTTCAAGTTCCAAGTTCCAACAATATATTTCTTCTCTCTTCAAATTTGTTTTTTATTTTTCACACAAAGAAGAAGCTTCAAGTTTCCAACTTCAAGTCAAGAATTTAGAGAAATCATCATTGTCAAAATTTAAGGTACTTTTAATTTATGATCTCTTTTTAATAAACAAACTAACAAGATAAAATAATAATAATATATCACTTTGATTTTAGGGTTTTCATATAAAAAAATCTTATCATTACTTATAATAGGAAATCATCAATAGCTAAAGAATTGATTATCTCAAACTTACATATTTTGCGGATGTAACTTGTAAAGAATATGTTTCATATTATATTACTCCTTTCGTTTCACAAAGAGTGACCTGGTTTAACTTGACATAAAGTTTTAGAAAATAAAAAAGACTTTTGAATATTGTGGTCATAAATTAAAGTTATGTCAAATATACTAAATTGCCCTTCAATCTTGTGGCTTTAAACATATCACGTGGAAAACTGAAATTAAAATGTTACCAAAAAAGGAAAGAGGTCATTCTTTTTTAAACATACTAAAAAGGAAAAGATGTCATTCTTTTTTAAACGGAGGGAGTATCAATTTTGAAGGGTGTGATTCCTTTTTATTTTAATGTGAAAGGGGTGTGATTTCCTTATTTTTTAAATGTGAAAGGGGCGTGATTCCTCTTCTTTCTATGAATATTTGATTTCGAATGCAAAAGAGGCATCAGTCCTCTTTTTATTATGAATGTGTGATTTTCTTATTGTTAAATGTGAAAGGGATGTGATTTCTCTATTTTAGCTAGATTTGCAAGGATTGTGATTCCTCTATTTTATTTGAACTTGGAAGGGTGTGATTCCCTTTTTTTTTTATTGTGAAAGATATGCGATTCTCTTATTTTATTTTAAATTTACTAGTTAAATTTGTGACTAAGTTGAATAGTTATTTGAATTTGTAGGAACATTTATTCTTGAATATCTAAATAGATAAATTTTTTATTAAGCAACCATGTTCTAGCAGCGGTCCATTTGTTAGTTCACATGTAGCTCCAAAAGCTCAAAGAGAGACAATTACACCTTCTTCTTCAAATATTGATTGTATTCTTTGGGTTAGATCTCTCAAACGGGATCCCGGAGAAAACTCATCTTTGAATATGATTCTAATATTCGAGATGTTGTGATGAGACATTATATTTTGATAGGGCTTATCAACCAAAACTTCGTGTATATCCTAAAACAACATTTGGGACTAGGAATTAGGAATTTAATCCTAAGTGGTTTAATGCTCCAAATTCTGCTTGGTTGGAATATAACATAGCTGATGATGCTATATTTTGTTTATGTTGTTATCTCTTCAAGAATGAATTTGAAAGTCGTGGTAATGCGGGAAAATCATTTACACAAGATGATTTTAAGAATTGAAACCATGGTCCGGAAAGAATTCGATTGCATGTTGGTGAGGTGAATAGTATTCATAACAAATGTTTGAATAGGATGCTTGATTTTGCAAATCAACGTCAATCAATTCACTCTTCTCTTCACAAGCAAAGTGAAAAAATCAAAAGCGATTATCGAATTCGTTTAAAAGCCTCAATCAATGTGGTAAGGTTTCTCCTAAGAAATGGATTGTCATTTCGTGGTCATGATGAGAGTGAAAATTTCTATTACAGAGGTTTTTTTCTTGAACTTTTGAAATTTCATGGGGTTAATCGTCCGGATGTGGAAAAGATGATATTGCAACATGCTTCAAAAAATGATATGATGATTTGTTCAACAATTCAAAAAGAGATTATGGATGCTTGTACTAAAGAAACAATTAAATCTATCATTAAAGACTTGGAATGGTGATTATTTTGGAATACTAGTTGATAAGTCAAAGGACAGTTCACATAATTAAAGAACAAATGGCACTTGACACTTGTGGCTCTTTCTAAAAAAACATCCGGATGTGAAAAATTTATTTTATGTTGTCACTAATGTTTTGAATACTATTGGGACATCTTTTAAACTCAGGGACTTACTTCGACAACACCAAGTTGAGAAGTTGGAAGAATTGCTTAAATCTGGAGAAATTCTTACCGAACAAGGATTAAATCAAGAATGTGGCCTCCAACGACCGGGTGATACTCGTTGGGGACCCCATTTCAAGACCTTGGAAAATTTCATGATTATATTTTCTTCAATTGCTAATGTGCTTAAAGATATGAAAGAAGATTCTCCACATGATCTTGATAAACTTACGGCAGGTAACCTTTTAGATAAAATTCAAGAATTTGAATTTATCTTTGTGTTGTATTTGATGTTCAAGACGTTGCTTCTTACAAATGAATTGAACAAAGCTTTACAAAAGAAAGATCAAGATATTGTCAATGCTATGGGATTGCTTAATCTTTCAAAGAGAAGATTACAAGCAATGAGAGAGAGTGATTTGGAGTCTTTGATGGATGAGGTTTATTCATTTTGTGGTAAACATGATATTTTGATTCCCGAAATGACTGAAGACTATCCAAGATCGAAGCGTAAGAAATCTGAAATTTCATATTTACATCACTTTCGTGTGGAAGTATTTTTATGCAGTTATTGATTTGCAACTTTAGAAGCTCAATAATCGTTTTGATGTTGTGACTAGTGACTTACTCCTTGGTATGGCTAGTTTGAATCCGGTTGATTCATTTGCTAATTTTAGTAATAGCAGAATAATGAAGTTGGTCGAATATTATAAAAGTGAGTTTGGTGATAATGAACTTCGAGATCTCAGTTATCAGCTTGATAGTTTCATTGTCTATGCTCGAGAGTGTGATAGCAAGTTTCTCAACTTAAAGGGGATTAAAGATCTTGCTACGATGATGGCACAAACAAAATTGGATCAAACTTGGTCTCTTGTTTATTTGCTTGTAAAGTTGGCTTTGATTTTGTCTGTTGCTATGGCAAGTGTGGAAAGATCATTCTCCTCAATGAACCTCATTAAAAATGATATACGTAATAGCATTGGTGAAGAATTTTTGAATGGTTGTTTAGTTTGTAAGATAGTGCGGAAGATATTTGAAAATGTAAGTAATGATGCTATTATAGATCGTTTTCAAAATATGAAGTCTCGTCGAGTATAATTGTAAGCTGATGATATTTTTTGTGGTAATGTAATTTTTATGTATTGCTCGCTTAGTTATTGTTATTAATTTTTTTGATCTTATCTTTAAAGCAATGGTGCACCCTTTTCTTGAAATTCTGGATTCGTCTCTGCTTACCTAATATACAATAAATTTTGCACAGAAATATGAGCCAACAGCTAAAGCATGATCTTCATCTATTTCAGTAGGATTCAACCTTGCTTTATGACAATAATAGGCTTTCCCGATTCTGATAACAAGGTTAGTTACAAATGTGTTGTATTTCAGTGTTTTTTCAAGGCTAAGAGCAATAGGATTAGTTTTTGCTGAAATGACATAAGTAGTTCTTCCATATTTTCTAGCTCTAGAAACGAAGACGGTTCTTCCGAAAGAAGCTCTAAGTCTACTGAAATGGCGTATGAGAGTTGTGAGTTGACGCTGTGAGTTGAAGCTCTGTGTTGCCGTCTATCATGACAATTGGTAAAGAAGAGTGGGCTTGGTATTGAATTACAATTGAGGAATTGGGTCGGGTGGTTTGCGGTGAGAATGGAGTTGGGCTGTTAGGTTGGCCAAAAAAAAAGAGTTTTGACTTTTTCTAGAAAATTCAAGACGAAGACAATTCTAAATAGAACTTTCTACCAAATTAAATCTAACTATAATACTTTAATCATAAAATGAAGGATTGATTACTTAAGTGGATCTCTTTTAAAAAATAATTACTTATTTTAAACATCTCTTTAATTATTACAATTTATAGCAATATATAACAATACTATATATTTTATTATATTTCTCTCTCGCATCTTTTTCTTTTTTCTCTCTCGGATTTTTTTTATCTCTTTTTTTATATATATATAATTTTTATCTCTCATTCTCGCTTTTTCTCTTTTCTTTTTTTCTTTATGTCGTTCTTTCTCCCTTGTTTTCTTTTTGTTACTGTTTTTTTCTTGTTTTCTTTTTAATGTTTTTTTCTTTCTTACTTTTTTTTATTGTTTTTTCTCTCTCTCTTTCTGTTGATTTTTTTCCCTTTCTTTCTCTCTCTACTTTCTTTCGTAGAGTAGTGATTCGTAAAATAAATAAAATTTGTATCATAACTAATTAATTAAACAAATAATCTAATCGTATTAAAAAATAAATTAAACTTGAATTAAAAATGTATTACACACATATTAAAGTTGAATTAGAAGAGAATTAAACATGAATGCAGAATGTAGCAAACGAAAGAGCATTCTATAATTTGTAAACTGAATGAATTTAACAATTAATTCAATCTTAACAAATCAACCAATAAATTGCAAAATGAATTAAAACTGTGTTTAAAAGTGTATTGCACAAATATTAAAGTTGCATTGGAAGAAAGAATTTATCATGAATAAAAAATGTAACTAATGAAAGACCGGACAATGATCTATAGAGTAAATTAAACTTGTATCAATAATGAATTAAACAAGTAATCCAATAGTAACAAATAAATAAAATAATTGCAAAATAAATTAAATTGCTTTAAAATTATATTACACAATATTAAAGTTGAATTAGAAGAGAGAATAAAGAATGAATGAAAAGCGTAACTAGCAAAAGACAAGACTACTATCTATAAACTGAATTAAACTCATATTATTCATGAATAAAACTTATATTATATGTATCTTATAAATTATTTTTTCTTTTATCACTAAGAAAATGAGCGATGGTTGCAATATGTATTAAAAATGTATTGTGCATGTCTTATAAAAATGTATTATTAGTGTGCTACCTAAATTATTCTTGTCGGTATCCGTAAGAAAAGAGTGAAGTGTGTTGACACCCAATTTTGACCCTCCTCGATAATAATTAATTCACGAGCTTCTTAATTCCCAAAACGATTTAAAATAATTAGTTTAATAAAATTCAAATACCTTTTCAAAGTCATTTTAAGTGATCTTAGTCGATTTTCATAATTTATAAATAGTGAATATATTTCATATAGTTTTATGGATATAATTGGTATATTTCATCAAATATTTGAAAATCATCTCAAAAAGATTTTATTTTAAATATTCTATTAAAATTAGTTTAGTTTAAATTATGGTTAATTTTAAAAATTAATTGGTTTATAGTTGAATTAATTATTTTATTTTGTTAAGATTGAGAAGCTCCTAAATTAATTATATTAATTCACCTTATTTAGATTTTAACCGAATTTGCAAATAAAATTCAATTTGGTTAAGTTTGTAATCTCAATTGGCCAATTTCAATTCAATTTGGCTAATTTAGTTTTTCACTTAGCTATGTCAAAGACCAAGTTTTGGGCCTTTCCTCTCAACCTCAGCCGGCCCAAATTCTGCTCCAAATCTCAGCAGCCCACTTCAATTCCCACTCCAATTATCCAACCCAGCAACCCACACAATAACAATACATAGCAATACCAAAAGAAAACAACAACAATCAGCGTACAAACCCACTCCAAAACAAACGACCCGACCCGACCCCCTGTACATTTTCCTTCTTCCTCGCGCAATTCCAGCAACCCAGAAAATCGTGGACCAGTCCAGCAACACGCGATCCAGTCCAGCAGAAACCAGCCAGAATGTCCAGCAGCAAAATCGACCCGATCGCGTGCCCACTCTCTAATCGCGCGTGGTTGTATCTCTTCTCCCTTATCTCCTCTGTACGAGAATCATTCAGGTGTAAACATCTCGATATTTCTTCGTCCTTCATCAAGAAATCGACGATCTCCTTTTTGAATTCGTACTAATGGGGCTGGCCAGCCTTATCTCTAAGGGAGTTTGAATTTCAAATTTAGATTTTCATCCAATTCCACCCGAAATTTCCCCCCAAAACAACCCTAGAACTCGTCTATAAATAGCTCCATCTTCTTCTTTGTTAAGGGGAGGGGGGGAGTTAGAAAAAATAAACGTTGGAGACAGCTTACATTCATGAGGGAAAATACAGAAAGTAGGAAACTGTGGGAATGAACGGTCATTAGAGATGAAAATACAGTAAAAAATTCTAGCTATATAGTTATATTTAAATATTTATAGGTTTGAAAATCGACTGAGAATCTTGATTTCGCTTAATCCTTTTCTCATTCACTTCAGCTCTGTTCCTCAGAATTTTTGGAATCACTTTTCAATGGTGAAAGCTCATCATTGCTAGCTCGTCGTCCCGGAACGCTCCCCGGAAAAAGTCATTTGTGGATTTCTTCGCCTCCTTTTCCCTTTTCGAGATGAGCCATGGAGGCTTAAATTTCTTCATAGAGTCGGCCTTGGTTTTATTTAGCGTCAAGCAGCTAGTGAACGGGTCCTCAGAAGTTAAACAAGGCTGAAAATTGGCGTACAAGTGTTCGTAGCGGATACACGTGATTGTATACACTAGTATACACCTAGTGTATACGGAATTGGGCCAAAAGCCCATCTTCCCTTGAATTGTATTTTGTTATCATTGGGCCTAAGCCCACGTATTTATTATCGTCTTGTTACATTTCTTTAATGTTAGACTAGGATAGGTGCAAGTGAATTAAGTGGGCCAAAGGCCCAAATCGAAAGAAGGCCCAAGTGTTGGTCCAGGCGATCAGAAAACCAGACTTGGACCCACACTCTTTCTCTCTCTCTCTCTCTTTACTTTACCCATTTTTCGTATTTGATTAATTGTTTATTGGCTAGTTAATTCTAAGGTTTTTTCCTTAATTCAATTCCCCAAAAGAAGATTTATTCATAAGTGATAAAATCAAATGAGTATATTTTATTTAACTTTAAAAACATCTAGTATTTGTCTACTTAAGTAACATCCCTATTTCCTTTCCCCTACAAATAAATAAATTACTTTCTCTATTTATTCAAGTATGTGTATTTTCTTAAAACATATTTAGCGAAATAGTTAATTGTCAGATAACCGCATATTAGCGGGTATTTCGGGTGCTTTAAATCCCTTCCCGAAATGCTAATAAGAACCTCAAATTCTTTTTAAGTTTTCACTAGATTTCTGTTTTAGTCTTTTGAAAACAACAGTTTACTTGATTTTTCTTAAAAATTAAGTGGCGACTCTTAAACCAGTCTTAATATTTTATTTTATAAATAAAATAAAGTGTGCAATACGTATTATAAATGTATTATTCATGAATAAAACATGTATTATATGTGTCTTATAAATTACTTTTGGTTTGTATCACTAAGAACATGAGTAATGTTTGCAATATTTATTTAAAATGTATTGTGCATGTATTTTAAATGTATTATAAGTGTGTTACCTAAATTATTTTAGCTGATATCATTAAAAAGGGAGTGAAGTTTGCAATATGTATTATAAATGTAAGATGTATTTAATACAATTTTAATACAATTATGAAACATATCTAATACAATTTTAATACAAACGCGATATAGTTATGTAAACTTCATCCTTTTCGAGATTCAATCTAATATTTTTAATTTATATTTATTTAGAGTTCAATTAAACAATATATTCTCCGACTCTGTTCATCCCCAAATTAAATAACTTTTTATATAAAGATCTCTTACATAAATTCAAGTAAAATGGCGAAAATGACTCTATAACAACAGGTTTAATTAAATTAAAATTCATGATTGTGCCACCAGTGTTAACTTTCCAAATTTTGGGGGATAATTGTACTTACTTAGAACATTGGGGTCCCCAAAACAATATTCAGTTATTGTTCATGCATTTGAATTTATTTCATTTGTGCTTCATGCATTGTATCATAGATATGCATGCCTAATTCTTGGACATGAAGTGAAAGGTATACGGTATACACCAAATATATAATCTTCTTTTTGTCCAAAAATATATACCCATTTTGGAATTGCGTATGGTAAAGTTGAATCATTATATTTGACAAGAAAAATAGAAAAACTTTAAAGATGAAATTTGGATAAGCTTAATTTAGTTGCACATATATTCATTGTATCATAAAATCCATAGTCTTAATTAGGAGGCACTCCTGTTTGTAAAAAGTAAACCAAAAAAAGAAAGATCATTAATTATTTTTGTCCTATAATCACTTTCATTTTGAACTTTCATATAATCAACAAAAATGTTGTTATTATGATATGTTATTGTTTGTTTTAAGCCAAATCTATAAGATAGTAAATCAACCAGTGTCCAAAAGGCTATTAGTCAAACCTCATACCGTCAATAAGAAATATTGGTGTCCATACCAATTAAATGTTAGCAAAAACAATTCTAAAATATTTTTTAACATGATATAATTATATCAATTTTGAGCCAAGTGCACATTATTTTTCTAAAAGAGTATGTTTAGAGCATTAAAATATCACTTCATCTAATATATGGCTTTTCTTTGTTTATTTTTAATAATAACTTTATTTCTATATCAATATGATAGAATCAGCACCCGTTGAAAATATTAGTAAAATCCCTTAATAAGCTAAGGGAGCTGTTTTATAATCTTTGGAATAGTAGAAATCAATGAAATTTTGTGAAGGTTTGACTTTCTCCTCATGATATTTCCCTTGGAATGTCTAATCAATAAACAATGTAAAATAAATAACCAATCATTTTTTAAAACTCTTAGCTGCCGACCCTTTCTTTAGTACAATTCTTTAAATGAAATAAATTTTCTTTTTTAAAAACAAAATAAAATCATATACAACTATACAAGTCAATTGTATTATTTTTCATTGAAGATGACAAGAACCAAACATCAAATTTACATACTCCTATTCCATTTATAAATGTGACACATGGGGTAATCAACTTATTTAATTAATTTAAGACTTCTAAACTATTCACTAAAGAATATGAAAATTAATTAAAATTAAGTATCTCCACCTAATAGTATTAGAAATGAAAATTACTTATCTACTTCCTAATTAAAAATACAGGTACTAGAAAACAAGAAGATTGATTAAGGATACTAGTCAATATTGTTTCACAAAAATTTACCAGTAATTAATGTAACTATCATTAAAATTATGAGTAATTAATCTAACTACCACTTTCATCTCATAGCTAATTACATGTAAGAAAGACAATCAAGAAAATAAAACACTCAAATCCTTCCTTGCTCAGCAAGATTTGCTGACTTAATTTTATCTTTAATTCCCTGTTTGCCTACAGATTCCACACGTAAACTACTAATTACAGAGTATATTTTATGTTCACACTCACACATTAATTATAAAAGTTACTATAGCAAGTAATAACTTAAGGAAATTCAAATAATATATTAGTCAATGGTGGTAATTAAGTGATACTTAAAAGTGCATGTTAATGTTTTTAAAAAATATATATAAATAGAGTTTTCATATGTCTAATCTTTTTCAAATTTCACTCGTAAAACTATATTAAGTTTGTTTTTATTGTTATTGTATTGTGATGAGTGTGAATAGAAATTAAAGACACTATGTCTGAATTCACATCAAACATATAACAATAATTAGTCTTATATACTACATTGTAATATAATATTATGGAACAAATTAAAGTCGTAGAAAATCAAACAAGTCAGAGCGGTTCTTTCGCTTTCACTTGCACACGAGCTTCACCATATGATAGTTTTCATTTTTTTAATCACTTAAGAAATTAATAAATATGTCCAACCAAACAATTGTGACATTATTATATATATAGTAAAGAATATTAATTCTATCAACTGTTATTATCATAATAATATAAGAAATATACATAGTACGAATGAAAATGATTAAAATATGGAATAGGATTAATTAGGTTGGCTTATAATATATGGCGCCAAAAGTCTAACTGAGAATCTGATTTTTTATTATTTTTTCTATAGGGAAGGTATTATATAATCCCCACATGAAAGGAACTTATTACCAAACTCCCATAATAATCGGATGAAAACAACATTTTTTCTTGATGTCCTAGTAAGCAACATGTTTCTTTTCAAACTTTCACGATTCTCCTTTAATTTCTTTGAAGCTTTCTCAAATTTATAGACTTGACTATACAGATTTGACAGAACTCAATAACTTTGACTTAACTCTAATATATATATATATATATATATATTTAGAAAATTTCACTAAATTTGTACAAACATAAAATTCAGACTCTAGTTACTAGATGTACTAGAGATTGTTATCTTAAAATTCAGAACTCATAAAGTTCAAATCTCAAATCCGTCTCAATTAACCATATGTCATCTGTGACATTATTAGTGTTACAGTATATATAATATTGATATTTGGCACGTTTAGGTAATTCAAACATATGATTTTTGGATTTTTCTATTTTCTTTCCTAATTCATTCTCGATTTGTTGTTGAGATTAGGTTGATTCACTTGCATATTTCAAAGTCAAAATCCCGTGTGCTCCAAGATATGACACTTGACATTTGAAAGGTATATACATAAACACGCAGACAGAACATATATTATAATTATGCCATATTTAGAAGCTTGAGTATATCTTATGAGACCAAAATGGCAACCACAAAATATATTTTTAAGTAACTTAGGATATATATGTGAATATTTAAACAATTACATTTCTCTAGCTAAGATACGAAAAGAAAAAAAAGAGTTCCGATTTGATATTGTTGGAATTCGAAGATGTAGCATGACTGAAATAATCTTTTATTATAATTTTAAGAAACTTATAGGAGGAGGTATCATGAATGGAAATAATCTTTTTAGAATTACTTCACTGATCATGGTCTATTTCAATATATATATATACTAGACATCGGAGCCCGTGCTAGCACGGGCCCAATATGTATCATTTTTTGTTTCAATTTATGTGACAAAAACAAAATTAAAGAGTTAATCAAATTTTAATATTAATTTAAAATAGTTTCAATTTTTAATTATTATTAACTATGGTAAAAAAAAAATTATGTCTTTTAACATTCTAAATTGCTAATTATTGTTGTATGATTTGTAATATCTTTTACGCAATTTTGAAATAATAAAGGTTATTTTTTCTTTCTCAATTTATGTGGTACTAATAAAATTTCGAGATTCAATCAATTTTTTTTGTCTTTAAAATATTCTATTGTTA